>CABHPQ010139367.1:0-26144 GCA_902168405.1 Peromyscus aztecus | reverse complement strand
AGGAGAGCCCTAGGAAAAAGGTAGATAAGGAGAAACAGGCTAATTTAAGTTAAAAGAGCTAGCCCAAAACGAGCCTCAGCTAGGCCGAGCACTCATAACTAATAAGTCTCCATGTCATGATTTGGGAGCTGGTTGGTGGCAAACAAAAAGAGAGGGGGGCGGAATAAAGGAAAGAAGGAAAGAAAGAAAAGAAAGAAAGGAAGGAAGGAAGGAAGGAAGGAAGGAAGGAAGGAAGGAAGGAAGGAAGGAAGAAAGGCAAGCAAGCCACCCTGGTGCAGAGGAGACCTTGATGCAGTCAAAGCCTGACCGTGCAGCTTTGGTTGACTGCCTGTAGCCCCGCCCACCAGGTCCCCTAAGGTTTCCCACTGGGGCGCTTGCAGTGTTCTCTGTTCTGTCCCCACCAGAGTTCCTCAGAGCAGATCCTCGTGCATTTTGTATCTAGACCGTCCCCAAAGTCAATCTTCTTTTCAAAGAAAAGATTCAGATTCACAGAAAATTTGAATCTGAGCCGGCGATTTTTCTGCTTAACATCCTAACTTCCAGCCTGTGCAGCTTCAGAATCCAGAAACTGTCTTAGTGGGTAACCAGGATGCATGACTGAGCAAGGTCCCCTCCCCTTAGTGTCCTGTCTTGTCTTCAGGTGCCTTCATCCTGCCCAGGGCACTTCCGTTTTGCTCTGGCCCCCACTCCCCCATAGGTCTCCAATCTACAAATGACTCAAGATAAAAGAAGCCATAGACTTTTGGTTTCTTAACACGAGATTCATCCTCCATGGTCTTGATACCCACACCCTTTATGATTTAGCAATTCCATGCTTCCCAGGAGATTTTCGAGCAGTTCTATTCAGATTTTTATGATTTTTTCTTGGTTTCCATCTTTTTTCTTTTACATTCCCCCCCCACCATACTTTTATTTTTATTTTATGAGTACAAGTGTTTTGCCTGCATGGATGTATGTATACTGTATGCATGCAGTGCCTGTGGAAACCAGAAGAGGGCGTTGGACCCCCGGGAGTGGAGTTCCGGATGGTACATAGGTGTTGCCTATCAAAACCTGGGCCCTCTGGAGGGACCTCCACTACTGCCAAGTCATTTCTCCTGCTGTGGCTTTTTTTCTTTTTTTAAGAGAACAGGAGCCTAAAAGTTGGTCTACTATAATCTACCTCATCTTGGCTAGAAGTAGAAATCTGCCTTTTTTTTTTTTTTAAGTTCCCTTCCATGTGAAATATAACACAAATACAGAAAGCCTTGTCTTTGATACCCTACTTAGTTATAAGGTGTTGAGTGTCATGGCATCAGCCGTTAAGGAATCTGTCACGTGCTGGTGTCTGCTCATGAGTGCTGACCACATCCTGGGATAATGCAGGGTGACTCCTGCCTTGGAGACAGTGCCCTGCTCGAGTGTCCTTGTCAACCAGCTCAGCTGGGGAGTCCTTCAGTGTGTGCTCGCCACTGTTGTGGGGCTGTCACAGTCTGTCATTTCATTCAGAACAGATAATGAACCTGAGCTAGAACAATTAGGTAAGGTCCCCGAGGTCACGTGAGGGCTCCTAACTGGTAAGTAGAAGGCCTGTGACTCAAACCCTTTCCTCTAAAAAATACTACATTTTTCTCTAAGAGTTACTAAAGGTCTGTTGGGAAAGCAAAGAGGAAGAAAATATTGTCTTTTTCTTTAAATAATTGAGATCAGTGGGAGAAGCTCATAAACAGGTGTGGGAAGTAGGAGGTGTGATAAGGAGAGTAATGTTGCAGGAAGCCAGAGAGAGAGGGAGAGGGAGAATGGAGGTCAGAGTGAGCAATGTCTTTTACCACTCTAGAGTGGATAGCGTTAGAGTTGAATCTTGGAGGACAAATAGCCTCTGCCTTCTCTGTTAGACCACTTCCTAATATACACAAATGGCTTTAAAAATAATAATAAAGGACAGCTAGGTGTGGTGGTGTATGTCTGTGATCTGAGCATTTCGAAATCATCATGAGTTCAAGACCAGCTTAGTCTACAGTGAGTTCCAGGCCAGCTAAGGCTAGTAGACCCTGTCAAAAAAAAAAAATAAAAAGGCCATGTATTCGGGGCTGGAGAGACGGCTTAGCAGTTAAGAGCACTTGCTGCTTTTAGGTTATAGGAGACCCAAGTTTGACTATCAGTATTCACATCTGTTATGCAGCTTTCAGCTGCCTATAGCCACAGTTTCAAGGGATCTAGTACTGTCTTTTGGTCTGTACAGTCACCGGCATACATACATACATACATACATACATACATACATACAAACTTACTCATCAATAAATAAAAAGAATGTATTTAATTTGGGCCGTCCCACTACTCCTCATACTTCACCCCATTTACTACTAGAAACTACAGTCTTTTTAATTCTGTAGACTATAAATTTATGTCTAGTGTGTGTGTTTTTTTATTATTATTTTTCCTGCTTTCTAAGCTTGAGGAATACTCATTTAACTGGTGTTCACTGCCTCCCATTGTATTCCTCTTTCCCTTGCCACTTTTTGGTAGTCTGGTATTTCAGCCCTCTTGATTGCCTGGCAACGTAAATCTCACTATTGTTTGGCAAAACTAAGATGGTATCTCTGGCATTCTGTTACATGAGGCGACAAGTTGGGTTGGCGTTTGATCAACGAGTTGATCACCACGGTTTAGTCAAGTTGACACATAGGTTAATTGGCACTCACCCCCCCCCCCAGTTATTCCTTTGTCTTAATATCCATGAGAAGTTGCCCTGTGAAGTTGAACATTGTCAATTTGACACACCTAGAATCACCTGGGAAGAAAGTCTAGATTGTGTTTGTTTGTGGACATGTTTTGGGGGGATTGTTTTAGTTAATAGTTGTGGGGAGGCACAGCCCACTGTGGGTGGCACCATTCCCTAGGCAGGGGGCCATGGACTACAGAAGAGTGGAGACATTGAGCTGAGCGCAAGCAAGCAAGCGAGCATGTATAATTCATTCTCTCCTTGTTCTTGACCATCTCCTGCCGCCATGACATCCCTTATCTATTAGACTATAATCTGGGATTGTGAGCTAAAATAAACTCCTAATTTTAAATTGCTTTTTGTTTTTGTTTTTCAAGGCAGGGTTTCTCTGTATAGCCTTGTCTGTCCTGGAACTTACTCTGTAGACCAGGCTGGCCTCAAATTCAGCAACTCACCTGCCTCTGCCTCCCCGAGTGTGCCCCCATGCCTGACCCCTAAGTTCCTTTTTGTCAAGGAATTTTATCCTAGCAACAGAACTAGAATGGAAACAAAACTGAATGCCATGTTTCTTACTCTAGTTGAACTCTTTTGACAATGTTGAAGCTAATTGTAAAAAGGAACCTTCTCCTTGCTTGTCTAATAAAATTATAGTGTATAATTTTAGCATTCTAGGACCACCAAAACAAAATCCACCTAACGGACTGAATGGATGGACAATGAAAATCTGTGTTTGATATCTCCAAAGACTGTAAGTCCAAGATGTTGCAGGTTGAATTTCTTCTGAGACCTCCCACTTTGGCCTGTACACGAGCAACCCCTTGTCTGTTGTCTGTGCCCTGATCTACTTGATGAGGACACCAGTTTTGTTGGAGTAAGGTATATTCGTGTGACTTCATTTAAGCTTGTCATATCCTGAGGACCCTGGCTCCAAATGGATAGTCACGCCCTGGGTTAGGACTTCAGTGTGTGAGTTTGGTAGAATGAACAATGTTCCAGGAAACTTTGTTAGCTCCAAAAGACTGTTGAGCACTGAGATGGCTGGAGTGTGGTGAGGTGCTGCCCCACCTCCCCGCTACCCGCCCCCCTACTGTTTCTCAGTCCCTAGTTGAAGCAGTTGGATAGAGTCTTGAGCCTGAAAGTATCCAAGGGAGGCGGAGGAAAGGGTGACCTACCTCTCCCTGGGCACTGGGAAGTGGTAAGCACTTAGCAGTCTCTATGAAAGCCACTGTTAGTGTTAATAGTGAAATCTTTGAACTGCAGATGCTAAGCATTCCTTCTGATGTTTATTTTTTTTATGGAATTAAAGACAGGGTTGGGACAATTTGACCCAAATTAGCAGGTGTTGGAACCCTGTTCCTGACTTGGCTGTATTACACAAAAAGAACTATTGCTCTAACATCTGCCAGATGACTCTGACATCTGTACCAGGGACCTCAGACACTCCAAGGACATCTTAAGAAGCTACATGACAACCCCAGCTAGTTGTCTCTATTCTGAAAGTGCAGAGCTGTTCAAAACTACCAGACTTTGTATCACAAACCTTGATGAACTCTAAATGACCCTGCAGCATTTCCATGTTGGCCAGAGGGAAAATACTTCCTTTTGTGGTCTGGCAGAGGGACCATACCAAGAGGCAAGGTTGTGATTGGTCCAAACTACAAGCTTCAATGGCTGTGATTGGTGCTAAGAGGAAGCTGTATTAGTCCTACTAAATGTCCGTGATCGGTCCAAACACCCCTTCTTGGGCTATACGAGCAGGCCACTCAGGCTAAGTCCACTACACTCTCTTCCGCTGCTACTTGAATGTTCACTATCAGCCCCAATAATAGGCTTCTCTTGAGTGGTCTTAACCTCCTTTTATTAGTGCAAGTGGAGCTGCTAACACACAAAAGAGAAGTAGCAGAGGCAGTGATAACTGTCAAGTCTCAGGAGCAAGGGTCTGAGATCCTGGGCAGAGAGCTATAGTGCTGGAACTGAAAGCCAAGGGTCTAGATAACCTGAGACGTGCACATATTGTAACACTAGAGGGCACCACTTGCTGCTTCTGCCTGCCTACTGCCCTGCTCTCTGCTGCCAAATGCCTAAGGGAATGGAAGCTGCCAGAGACCCCCACCCCACATCCCCGCTTGCCCCAGTTTGCAAAGCTTCTTACCTTACTGTGATTTCTAAACAGGCAGAGCAAAAGACCCTCAGCCAGCTGACTGTCGACCCAAGGATGTCTTGGACATCCTTCACAGGGCTGATGCATGTTGAAGAGTTTTCTTAACTTTGATAAAGATTCTTTGTTCTTTTAAACTCTAGCAACACTTTATTTGTGGTGGTGTTATTGTTGTAACACATTGGAATTAAGAGGTCAGTAGCAGGGAAGAGCCAAGGGTATTTGACAAACCCCCAGTCTGCTGCTTTAAAGCACTTTCCATACTCTTTCTAAAAGTGCATTTGCAATGTGGATGGTCAGTGCCCGCAGGAAGTCTGTCTCCCCATTCCCTTGTCTTACCCCCTTCCCCAGTTAGACAGCTTCTTTCTCCTCACACATATGTAGCCAACAGAACCTCACAGAAGTACCAGCCTACTGCCCCTGCCCCTTTAAAATCACTTCTATTTGTGCATGGGGTGGGGGTGGGAGTGGGCAAGAGCGTGATGTCAGGAATCACCCCCAATCATTTTTCCACCTTATTGATAGAGGCAGGGTCTCTCAGTCTATCCCAGAGTTCACTGATGTGACCATTCTCACTAGCCAGCATGCTCTGGGGGCTCCATGGGGAACCAAATTTGGGTCCCCAGGCTCTCAGGGCAAGTTGTTCTTTTTTTTTTTTTTAACTTTTTATTATTCAATGTGTCTTTCACATCATGCATCTTGATCCTACTCATTTCCCTGTCCCTTTGCACCCACCCTCTGCCCCTGCACACCACCCCCAATAAAACAAAATTTAAGAGAAAAAAAAAAGAAAAAACTGGAAAAATAAAAAAATCTTGTCATGGCAGCTGCAATGTGACACAGTGAGCCACGCAGTAAACCCCTGTGTCCATAGATCTTTACTTGCAAGTGTTCATTGCAAAGAGGCCTCTGGTTTCTACTACACCATCAATGAGGTCCTCACTGCTGTTCTTGGTTATCTTATTGTTGTCCTGTGTTGTGGAAATCCTGCAGCTTTAGGTCTGCGGGTCAGGCTCCTTCACATGCTCCGCAGATCACAGATGGGCTGGATGTTGGGGAAGGCCAAGTCATAACCCTGGTTCTGGACCTGAGCAGCTGCAGGGTTGGTCAGTCTGCCAGTTCTCCCCTGTCCTCATCACCAGGGTGGGCTCTCCAGCATTGCCCTGACTAGTTCACCCTTGCAGCAATGAGTGAGGGGCGGGGCCAGTTCTCCTGCTTTCATGCCCTCAGGGTCAGCTCTCCCCCACCTACACTATCAGGGCCAGCTCTACTGTGATGCCCTGGAGAAGTGCAGAGGCCACTCTCCCTAGTACTGCAGCTGGTGAGGGGCAGGGACAGCTATCCTGCTCTTATGACCCTAGGGCTAGTTCCTCCACCTGCCTCAGGTGTTGATGGGTGTGGGGGGAAGAGCAGAAGGGCATCTCCCCTCAGCCTATGCCACCATGACACACAGCAGATGAGGGGTGGGGCTAGGTCTCCTGTGCTCACTACTTTGGGGCTGGCTCACCTACACCTCAGCCAACAGGATTGGCTCTGTTGTGTTGACCAAGTGACTTGCAGGGCCTGCTCTCCCGAGTGTTGCAGCTGGTGGGGGGACAGGTACAGCTCTCCTGCTCTTGTGACCTCAGGGCCAGTTTTCTCACATGCCTCAGGCATTGAGGGGGGGAGGACATCCCCACCTCCCCCCCCACATTTATGCCACCACAAAACAGATGAGTGATGGGACAGATCTCCCATGCTCACAACTTCGGGGCTGGCTCCCCCACACTTGCGCCAACAGAGTTGGCTCTTTTGTGCTGCCCAGGCAAGGTGCAGGGCCTGCTCTCCCGAGTGTTGTAGCCCTTGGGGGTCAGGGACAGCTCTCCCACTCTTGTTATGGCAGGGCTAACTCTCCCACCTGCCTCAGGTGTTGATGGGTGGGATGGGGGGAGGGCATCTTTCCTCTGCCCATGCCATCATGGCAAGTGCTTTAACCAGGAGCTGCCTCCCAGCCTACCCTTCCTGTTCTCAAGGAGCTCACAGCCATTGTTGCTTCTTCTTCTTCTTTTTTTATACATAGGGTCTGGAGTGCGTAGAGCTCTGCCTGCCTTTGGTGCTGGGATTAAAGGCCTGTGTCATCACACCCAGGCAAAGTGATGTTGATTTTCATTTCCTCAGTGAGCTACTTGAAATCTTGTGGCCTATTGATGGCCTCTCACTTCCCATTCTTCAAATGTCACTTTGAAACTGTCTGATAAAATGATCTGGGTCCTCCTGTGGCAGAGCCCGGTGGACACTTCTGACAGCATTTTCCCCTGCAGCTGATAGCTTCACTGTTCTTCCTTTCTTTCCCAGCATCCCTTGTGGGTTCCACATCTGTGCCATGTTGTCCATTTCCTGTTTCCTTTTCAGTTCCATTGCTGTAGCAACCACATATACAGCTTGTGATGCACTAAGTTGGGCTTTTTGCACCCCTCTTGAGCTCCGTCTAGACCTTCTTACCCGGCTTTCTAGTGGACACACCTATTGGACCAGCATCTAGAGCGGACCTCCTGAATAATTCTATGAATGTTCACAAATACAGCCTAATGTAGCGAGAAGGTTAGTTTGAATCATCTATTTGACACCACCAAGAATCACCAGGGAGGAGCGTCTACGGATTGCCTGGATCAGTTTGGCTTGTGGACATGTCTGTGGGACAGTGTCCTGGTTGTTAAGATGTGAGAAGACCCAGCCCATGTGGGCGGTACTATTCCCTACTCAGAGGGCCATGGGCCGTGTAAGAGTAGAGGAAGCTAGCTGATCCCAAGCAAGCCTGCACTCACCTCTCTCTGCTCTTGACTATGGATGGGACGTGACCGGCTGTCTCAAGCCCCTGCTGCGATCACTTCCCTACAGGGACAGACTATAACCTAGAATTGTGAGTTAAAGTAAGCCCTCTCCCCAAGTTAATTTTTGTGGGTGTATTTTATCACAGCAACAGAAACGAAGTTGGAGTCTGCAGGAAAAACTACTCACCATTGGCATTAAAACTTTCAGTGTAACTGACGCCTTCAGAATCACGAGAATCTGGAGATGTCCAAGACTTTCCCGGGAAAAACAAAACAAAACAACAACAAAACCCTCCCTACAGTTTCAGAGATTCTTGGTCCTACTGACAGTTCAGGAATTTAGATTTTTGTGTTAGAGCTTCCTAAACTGATGCTAAAATTAAAGTGTGTACTAGCGGAAGGGCACTGTAGAGGGCATCGTTTTCCTGCCTCCAAATATGAACCTTGGCTAATCTGCAAGTCTGATCTGTGGAAATCGTCTTTAGCACCATAGAATGAGCAGTCAGGAGCCTAGGCGAGCTTTGGATTAGCATGCGCTGTGTGTTTCAGAGTCCTTAGCCAGGACAGACCCCAGACCTTCAGGAACCACTCGAGTTTAACCTGTTCTTTTCCTTAGGAAGGTACAAGCATTCCTGAGGCTCCTGTGTGAACAGGCCAGGACCGAAGAGCCCCTGAAGCCTCGGGTTTTCTTCTGGCAGAACCAACCATCCTTGGTTATTCCCCCATTCCAATGTCATCATCACCTTGGTGGCCGGTGTGATGGTTGACATTGTCAACTCGATTGGGTTAAGAAACACCCAGGGAGCTGGGTGTGGTGGCTCACACCTGTGATCCCAGGACTTGAGATGCTAAGACAGGAGGATTGCCACGAGTGTGATGCCGGCCTGTGTTGCAGAATGAAACCTTGTTTTGTTTTAAAGTAGAACTCCCTGGTGAGTTAATGATGCCCATTTTGGCATGTGCCTGTGAGGGTAGCCAGAGAGGTTCCACTGAGGAGCAGTGTACCCTGAGCATGGTGGACGGTCATGTGGGCTGAATAAAAAGAGGGAAAGAAGGAAGTCAGCTGAGTACTCTCACTTCTGCTTCCCCGTGGGCACCCTGGGCTGAGGCCTCCCCCGTCACAAACGACTTTATTCCTCTGGACAGCGAACCCAAGTAAGCCACTGCGGGGCCACAGTGACGGGGAAAGCAATGCAGTCAGTGAGGCATGCTCTGATTGACTCAGGCTGAGTTGTGGCCCTCAGCTCTTTTGTGCCTGTGCCAATATGGTACCTAATATTTGTTTTTATAAAGATGCCATAGAAGACAGCAGCTGCTTTATTCTCCCCACCAGCCGTAGCTTCCACGACCCAGGCATCTTATGTGGTTTCTTCAGTCTCTCTGACTACAATTTCCAAATTCTTTCCTCTGTATCACCTTCCCTTAGTTACAGCTCAGGTTCTGTTCTCAAGTGTTATTAGTGTATATTGATTACACATAATAGTTGGTTTCACTACGGCATTATACTGCGTGTCCATGAATGTATTTTGATCCTGTTTCTCTCATGACCATTGTCCTCTCTTGTCCCTCTCCCACCCCTGCTCATCACCTTCTTCTTCCTAACTAGTCCCCATTGTGATAGCTAACCTTGATGGCTGCTTGATGGTATACAGAATTATTGGGGACTATTTGGTTAACTAGGCAAAGATGTGTTAGATTTGTTTATGCTGCATTTGTTTAACGATGTAAAGATGCGTTGCATTTGTGTTAATTTAAATAAAATTAACCTGGGCTCAGAGAGGCAGGGTTAGCAACTAGGCAACAGGAAGTAGCAAGGAGGGAGCGAGCATAGGTTTATTAGTTGGGGCAGTGTGGGAAGAGAGAGGCTTCAGGGGATGCCACCCAAGAGAGAAATTTAGCCAGTTGCGGCTCTAACTCTCTGCGCTCACAGATTTTCAACGTAGCCTTTGAATCTTGAGTTTTACTAGAATGATAGAGGTTTAGTTAAAGTAACCTTGAGTAGCAGCAACAGAGCCATTGTCTGGAGGAACAGAATTCCCCCCCAGGCTATGGCTTGAGCAGCTGGGCCACTAGTAGTTTAAAGAGCGGCCTCTGTGACCAGGTAAAACAAGCACAGAATCACAGTGGACTTGTCTGTGAAGGGTTACCTAAGGTGGGAAGGTGAGGTGGGGAGGTAGGAAAACCCACCCAAACTGTAAGCAATACCATTGCATGGACTGAGATCCTGCCTGAACAAAGGGGAGGGAGGTGGGGGGGGGGAGAAGGGAGAGGGGGGGGAGAGGACGCTGAATAAAAGCATTCATTTTCCTCTGTTTGACTGCAGATGCAATGCATCCGTCTGCCTCCTGTTCCTGTTCCTGTTCCTAAGCTGTGGTGTTTTGAATGACAGTGGCCTCCTTAGACTTGCATGTTTGAATCCTTGGTCTCAGGTTGGTAGAGCTGCTTGGGAAGGATTAGGAGGTGTGGCCTTGGTGTGTGACACTACGGGCAGGCTTGAGGTTTCCGAAGACTTGTGCCATTCCCGTGTCTCTTTCTGTCTCTGCTTGTGGGTCAAGATGTGAGCTCTCAGCTGTTCTGCTGCCATCCATGCCTTTGCTCTGCCACCATGGACTCTGACCCTCTGGAAACCATAAGCCCAATAAATGCTTTCTTTTATAAGTTGTCTTGATTGTGATTTGTCACAGCAATAATGAAGACACACACATTCCTCGCTGTGACAAACTATACATTTGAACTGTGAGCTAAAATGACCCTTTTCTTCCTTAAGTTCTTTTGGTCAAGTAGTTTGTCATGGCAACAAGAAAAGCAGCTAAGTAACTACACTCATCTACTTTTCTGTATTGTTGTTTGTGAACCAATGAGTGTAATTACATGAGCAAGAGCGAGGGGTCTACAGGAGCAAGGGCAACTCACCAGTGGCTACATCACTGAAGAAAATGTCTGTCTTCCAGCAACAGTTAGATGCCTATAAAGCCTCAGGGACCCCATGAGCCCCTCCCCCATCCTCCTAACCGGATGGATTGTCGATGGGCTCAATTTTGTGCCAGGCTTACACAGGAAATCACAGCTGCTGAGTGCTCAAGAGTTTGATGATAGTCATCTCATGGCCCTTAGCCAGTGTTCCACAACATTCCACACCCTCTTCTCATTCTTAAATTCTTTCCACCTCCTTTTCTGTGCCATTCCCTGAGCCTTGGGGTGTGTGATATAGACATCCCATTTAAGACTGAGTATTAAGAAATCACTTTTTCTCATCAAAATAATTTTAATTGTATCTGTACGGAGCAGGTATAGGTTTTATTCCTTGCCATCATTCCCTAAATAAAGCAATGTACCAAATAATTACATAGCATTTACATTATGTTAGATGGTATAAATAATCTAGAGAGGAACTGAAGAGTTCAGGAGAGTGTGTGTATGTTATATGCAAATGTTGGATCATTTTATTTGTTTACATTTTATTTTTATTATTTTTAAATTATGTACACATGTGTGTGTGTGTGTGTGTGTGTGTGTGTGTGTGTGTGTGTGTGTACCTGAGCACAAGTGCCCACAGAGGCCAGAAGATGGTATCTGATCCTCTGGAGCTGGACTTATAGGTGGTTATGAGTCACCAACATGGGTGCTGGGAACTGAGCAAGGGTCCTTTGCAAGAGCAGTACATGCTCATAACTGCTGAACCATCTCTCCAGCTCCCTCTGTGCCATTTTGTATAAGACACTTGAGGGTCTTCAGGTTTTGGTATGGGATGTGTGTCCTAAAACTACCTACCCTACTACATGCACAAAGACTCAAAGGACAATTGTACTTCCCTTAAGGAAGTTTCTGTTTCTGATTTTCCTGTCTTTGTGAATGGCGAAAAAAAACAAAAACAACAACAACAACAAAAAACAAAAACAAAAACAAACAAACGAAAAAAAAATCAATTTTCTCCTGGTCACAAACCTAATTGGTGGAGATTCTCTCTTCATGGATCTTGTTAACTATTCATGTGAACTTTCTTTTATTGCTTTTTCTCCCCATGAAACCAGGAAATTATTGATTTGTTCTACTTTGCTGTCACTATTTAGGAACACCTTAGGTTTTTAGGTATATAATTTCCATTTTGTCCAGGGATGTGTGATGGTTTATCTTGGTTGCCAATTTGACACAATTGGGCAGAGGGAACCTCAACTGAAGAATTGCCCCCATCAGATTGGCCTGTGGGTGTGTCTGTGGGCATTTCCTGGACTGTTAATTCATGTAAAAGCTCAGTCCGTTGTGGGTGGTGCTATCCCCTAGGCAGGTGAACTGGATCTGTATAAAAACGGTAACCAAACTGAATGTGAGCCCGGGAGCAAGCCAGGAAGAGTGTTCCCTGTGGTTTCTGCTCCAGGTTTCCGCCTCAACTTCCTGCTTTGATGTCCCTCAATGACGGACTGTAACCTATAAGATGAAATAAGCCTTTTTCCTCCCCAGGTTGCTTTTGATCATGCTGTTTATCACAACAACAGAAAGCAAAATGACGGTTTCGTCAGCTACTGTATACACACTGTATATGAGCATGCTCACTCGAACAAAGTGCTGTGGTGTTTCCTCTGCCCCTTTCCCTCCCGCCTCCAGAACGGCGGATTCTCAGCCGGGACAACTTCCCCCTGGGTGACATTTGCTTCCTGTCTGGTGATAATTTTAACCGTCTTCATTGAGGGGACGCTACTGAAATCCACAGGTGGAGAAGCACCAGGATGTACCGTGCAGTCACATCCCCATACTGTCCCTAAAGTTTGCGGTGCCCAAGTTGAGACTCCACTCTAGATGTAATCACTTTGTAGTGACATAATTGTCCATGACCGCCTTCTCCGGCCCTGTAGCTGCTAGCCACAAAGCCATAGCGATCGAGTTAGGGTTCAGCACCTCGGTCATAGTAACTACATCTTAAGGGTTTAGCAGTCACTATGGGTCTTATGTTTTATATTATAGCACTGTATTATGTTTTCCTACAGTTGCCGTGGTTTAAATATGGCTTGTTTCTCCCCATTCCCCAACACAACTAAAGCTTGACCTCCCCTGTGGGGCACTGAGGAGAAGGTGAAAATGACTATGGAGATGACTGGGATAGGATGTCGTAAAGCTGGAGCCTCCGTGGTTGAATCCTGGTGGATTTACGAGGACAGCAACAGTCTCCTGGGACGGCAAGCATGCGCCACAGTTCCCAGGCCAGAGTCTATTGTTTCCCATAGAGCAGGAAAGGTCTTTCCTCGTAGAACCCTTTGGTCAGAGTTCTGAATGTAATCAATGTCAAGAGAATTTCAGGCGGGGATAATAATAAGTGTGGACTACCTGGGGTTGGGAAACAGTTTTCTGAAGAACAGGGAAGGTCAAGTTAGCTTGGAGTGGACAAAGTAGGGCAGGACAATCCAGTAGATGAAGCAGCCAGAGGGCATGCAGGCCCATGAAGGCAGGGCAAGGCTTTAGGGTCCTGTAGGTCATGGGGGCTCTCTTCTCGCTGCCCTGTGAGAAAGACAGGAGAGGGTTAACGGGAGTGGAAGGAAGAGGCTCTCTTTCGTGATGGTTGCGTCATCCAAGGAGAGGTTACAGTACAGAGGCTGTGGTGGAAGCAGATAGCGTTGATTGGGCCTGGCCTCCATTTAGAAGATAAAGGTGACAGGATATGGTAATGGGTTGCATGTGTGCTGTGGAAGGAAAAAGAGAAGTCGGAGATGAGTCAACTGCCGTTGACTGAGGTGAGGATCAGATATTTACAAAGTTGTATGTTCTAAATGCCAGGTATGCTGGCCTTAGGGAAGAGCAGACTTTAAAAGCATGGAGTGGGACTGAGGCTGGAGCCTGGTGGGAGAGTGCTTGCCTCGCATGCACACATGTGGGCTCTGTGATTTCCCAGCAGGCAAGCAAGTAAAAAGCCCCCAACTCTGTTCCACGTCCCCAACTCTATTCCATGCTATGGGGGTGGGGGTGGGGTGAGGGGCCAACCTTTCCTAAACTCATTCAGACTCTACCTGCAGGATGTACTCCAGAGGGTAGAGACAAGCCTGAGAGGGCCCAGAAAAGTCTTCCTAAGAAGGGTGACAGCCATTGGTGTGCGAGCCTGTGTAATGAGTGTGTGCTAGAGATTGGGGGTTCTCTGAAAGAAGCCTTGCCTTATCCCTACTTTAAAATGTTTAAATTATATTTATTTATTTATGGTGTACATGTGTGTGTGCATGTGTGAGTATGTGCATGAGTGAGTGTGTATATATGAATGCAGCCACGGGGATGAGAGAACACCTTTCACTTTGTGGGCCCTAGGAATAAAACTCAGGTTGTTAGGCTTGGCAGCAGACACCCCTACCTTTATCGCCATTAGCTGATTGGACAATACGTTTTTGTTATTGCAGCTTTGATCACTGGGACCCAACCCACAGGGACAGAAACCGCACTCACATAACTCCAGCTCTGTTTCTGTTGCTCCACGGGACTCAAATACTAGAGTTGGGAAGTATCTGCTCTGTGGTCAAAGCTGAGATAGCTCTGGCCCAGTGACTGACACATGATCTACACAGTTGGCTTGCTTGGCTCAGACACTTGACTGTGTGATCTGGACAGGTTACTAAACTCTCAGGGTTGAGCTCTCTGCTTTATTAAATTATGGTAAGTTCTCTCATCTCTCTGGAATTGTTATAAGTACTAAATGAATTTATACATATTTGTCATTCACAACAGGGCCTTGTTTGTAATAAATGTAGCTACAATCATTATTTAAAATGTAGAGAGCAAGAAGGATGCCAAGAGCAGAATTTGGGAAATATGGGAATTCTAAAAACAATCAGATAATTTACATGGATGAGACAATGATGACTAGTTACCATGGACAGATGACCGTGTGCTGGACATGTCCCATTTATTTTAATTCTCATTACACTAACCACATTACACAGTAAGAAACAGAACTTAGGAAGTTGAACTAATTTGCCCAAGATATTACAGCTTGTAAATGGAAAATCTCTTGTTATATAGCTACCACAAAAATACCACAAAAATACAAACCTGTATTTCTTCTCTGAAATGGGTTTTGATGAGCATCATAGATGCAAATGGAACCAGAGGTGACCTTAATGATCATTACACCTGATACATTATCCTACTGATAAAGAACTTTTTCCTGTGAAAGGTAAGTGGCGGCTTCATGTCCCCTGTGTGCTTACAGACAGCTTCTTAAATAATATGCATTTCTTACATTCTTGCTTATTCTCCCAGTGAAATTGGAAACTTTTGAAGACACATCTTGCTTTCTTGATTTTGGACCAAATGTAATTAGAGACATCCAAGTAATTTGTTAAATCCAGGTTTGTTCTTTATCTATTCTAGCCTGTTTCTTTGAAAATCTCTGCCAGTTTTCAAAGATTTATTTTTATTTGTGTGTGTGTCTGTGTGTCTATGTCTGTGTGTCAGAGGACATCAGATCCCTGGAGCTGGAGTTACAGGTGATTGTGAGCTGCCAGATATGGGTGCTGGGAACCAAACCTCGGTCCCCTTGAAGAGCACCAAGCACTCTTACCTGCAAAGCCATCTCTCCAGCCCCCATCTACGCTATTTTTGATGATCATCACTGTGAGCACCAAAGGCTCCAGTTAAGAGATTGGAGCCGACTCTGGTGTGACCTCTGTGCCCAGCCTGTTTGCTTCATCTTCAGACCAAACTATTTATATCACGCTTAAGTCCTGGTTACATCCTGGCAAGATGCTTCTTCGCTGTCTAGTTGCCTGTGGTGCCTGTAATGACATGGGCTCCTTGAAGCATTTACACTGTCCCTTAGTTATTTGGCTTCGGTCCCGTGTTGTCCGCACATGTGTGTTTGTGTATTAGTTTCTTCACGTCAGTCACTTAAAACAACTGCAGCAGACTAAGGAGTGTCACTAAATGCCTTGCAGATGCCGACCTCTGGAACCACAAAGTGAATAGTCCCCGTGGCGCTGATGACTTGCTTCAGGCTCCCGGGCTTCACGCCGCCTGAAGTTCTCACATCTGTTGGTACTGACCAGGCAGGCCAGTGTTTTCTACAAATGATTTTTAGCTCCCATCCTGGTTAATTTTAACTGTCAACTTGACACATCCTGGAATCAATTGGGAAAAGAGTCTTAAACAAACAAACATTGAAGCCCAAAATGAAAAATAATTTTTTAAGTTTCATATTTTAAGGACTAAAATTTTAATAGGTTTTTCGAGACAGGGTTTCTCTGTGTAGCTTTGCGCCTTTCCTGGAACTCACTTGGGAGACCAGGCTGGCCTCGAACTCACAGAGATCCGCCTGGCTCTGCCTCCCGAGTGCTGGGATTAAAGGCGTGCGCCACCACCGCCCGGCAAGTTTCATATTTTAAGGACTAAAATTTCATAAGACCACTTCTGCTATATTTTTACACCAGCATGGCATATGTTCATCTTACTAATTTTTAAAAAGGAGCAGCAGTTGCTTTTTAACTAGTTAAATAACTATGCAACTCTTTTTTATTAAGAATGAAACTCTTTTATTATACAAATTAAAATATGAAATAAACTTGTAATCCTTTACTGAGTTACTTAGCTATTAGTTCATTCATAACAGACTTCCATCATCAACTTTTCATTTCAGCACAGCAAATAGGACTCTTTCACTATTCTAAAAACAGTATGCATATACAAAAGTCAGAAATTTAGCTAAAATCCTACCTAAAGGTATATCCAATAGAAATGCAAAAGGTCTTAAATAGAGAGCAAATCCCCCAAAGTTTCTTAAGCAGGAAAAGTGCCTTCTCAATATGTGAAATGTTTATCTAATTATTCTCTATCAATAAAAATCCAGGAGTCAGATATCAGGATAAGAACCTGAATGATCAGAGAAGCAGTGGAGAAGCAATCAGTGACCCCCATGCTTCCCCCATTCCTTAACCCAAAAGAGGCTGAGACCCTCTCTAAGACCCAACTGACTACTTCCTGTGTCTCTGTCTGTCCTCAGTCCTCCAAAACCTCTATGGTTAATTTTGGTCAGCTAGTAGCTAGCTCCGCCCTCTGATTCAAAGCAAACTTTATTGGTGGTCTTGGGAGCATCAGAATGCGATCAAATTATACAACAAATATGCTTTTAATATGGGTACCACCATTCGTTTTTTTGTTCCCAGACTCCTGAGGTTTGATGTAGGAGTCCTCTGCTGTTATTCATTTAGAGCTCACTACAGTGGGCACCTCCGCTGTGGCCCTTCCATCTCAAAGGAAATAATAAATATATAGACTTCACAAGATGGTATGAGCTTGAGTACTCTTGTGTCATTACTGTCTCTACACATAACCATTTGGTTATCTCAATAGTTTAGGTATAGTATCAAGACTGGTCCTGGCCACATGGTCCTCTATCACTGGGTAATGGGTACGAAGGGGGCCAGAGTTACTCTCTGGTTCACAGTGGGCATGAAAGCGTCAGAATGTGGAAGGTGCAACCTGCTGTAGAAGAGATGGCGACTGATGGCAAACAGCAATGACTTTCGGATTGTCACAGTCAGAGAGGTGACGAGCAGTTTCCACAGGCCCCGAGACAAAGGTACCATCCCTGTATTTGTCAGTTGTCACAGACCATAGATGGAAAAGCAGATGCAGGAAGGATTCCTTGCAAGGATATCCTGCATGGGCCACCACCAAAGGACCTGAGCTCTTGGCCTGTATCTCATCACCACTAGGAGGGACATCCTAGGGACTAGCAGCTAGGGACCATATGAGTGTTAAAGGCAGTCTGAACCCTTTTGGTCATACCTTCCACTTGGTGAGTCCAAGCCAGCTTCTTTTTAGATCCAAGACAAGGAGATAGACCATACTGCTTCCCAGTCAAACAGGCTCTTAAACAGGCTTGGGCAGAGAGTTTTAACGAGGACTTATCTAGGTCAGGTTGGCCTGTGGGCATGTCTGTGAGGATTGTCTTAATTTTTAATTGATGTGGAAATACCCAGCCTCTGTTGGGTGGCACCATTCCCTTGGCTTGGGGGCTCGGAATGTATGAGAGGAAAAAGCTAGCTGAGTAGAAGCAGCAAGCAATCAGGGAGTATGGGTACACTTGTCTATCTCTGCTCTTGATAGATGTGATGGGACTAGCTGCTTGAGTTTCTGTCTTGATTTCCTTGAAGTAATGAATTAAAAACTGGAATTATAAGGTGACTAAAGCCTTCCTCCCTCAACTGCTTTTTGTCAAGGTGTCTGTCACAGCAGTAGAAACGAAACTATAACAGCCTTTGGGGTCCACCCGCTCTCACCAGGATGGGAAAGCCTCATTCACATATTTTCCCCATGTTTTGCAGACAGTGTGAATGGACTAGCTACTGATACTTCCTTGGAGGCCATAAAGGACTGGAGCTTAGCGATGCAAAGATTCCCCACCGCCCCAGAGGCAAACAATTGTGGCGTGTCCTTTTCTGTAAGGTGTTAAATATTTTCACGGCCTCTGGATTGTTATTCACCTCTTGTGGAACGTCACTGATCGTGGGCAAAGTGTGATCCATGGCTGGAGTCTTGTCTGCAGCCTTCTTACTCCTTGAAACATCAGAGCGTGTTCTTGTGTGTTGAAGAGACTGCCTGTCAGGGCTTCTGTGCCACTCGTGACACATGAATGACACAGTTAGCTTTAAGGTGAAAGGTGAGATGCAGCCTCCTTCCTGAAGATCAAAAACACTGTGCAGGCCGTAATCTTGAACATCTCTACGGGAGTTCTTATCTTTCTCTGACTTTGAAGCCAGAGGCTAGAAGCACGTGAACATTAGAGCTTGTCAGTCTTAATACCTGGAGGTCCAGGAAGAGTCCTGGACTACAGAGCCTGTCTTTGCTTGAGGAGCTTGCATCAGTGAAGCAAGCTGGGAAGTCATGTATCCCGTTCTGACTAATACCTCCCTCTTCTTCCAGGGTACACAAGCATCTTGATTTCTGTAGGAAACAAGATGAGAGCCCATGTCCTGTTGGATGAAGGAAAACTCTCTGGAATGAAAAGTAACTTTCTCACCCACAGCCTGACTAGGACTAGCCTCCTCTTACCCCCAGCCCCATAGACATCAACACCAATCTGAGTCTAGAGATAATACTTCTAAGGTACTAGGGTACTAGTTTAAGTTTTGTGTGAGGTGAGACACGTGATATCCAGGCCTCTGCTCTGCGTGGTTGGTCCTGGTGCCAGGACTTGGCAAACCACTGCCTTTTGACAGTTGGCTTCCTGCCAGCTGAGTTCACAGTCTAAGTCCCCAAAAGGATTCATCTTGTTAGCAAAGACAGTCAAAAGTGGATGAACGCTTAGGAGAGATGTGTGTTTGAAATGATTGTGCACACGATGGATGAGAGAGAAGGCTAGGAAGTAACACAGTTCCCTCACAAAGGCACCGAGATCCGATCGAGAACTGGGCCTTGCAATTGAGGGTTCACTGGATAGGAACAAGCTGGAGGCATCAGGGTCATCGCTCCGCTTCCCTCCTGTGCTCTGCTTTGTGGTTCTGAGTCACGACTTGGCAAACTACACTTCCCCTTTGCTAGTTGGTTTCCTGTCAGATTCTGCCAAGTAGGGACACCAGAGCCCAGTAGGAGGGGGACACTGCTCCTTCCTGTTTGCCAGGCTGTTCATGTCCAGGTCAGTCCCACAACAGTTCTGAAACCCTCACAGTGGGAGTTGTTTGGACTTTCTATCTTCTCTCCAGTCTTCTAGAAGTGTCTTTTTTTTTTTTGTAGAAATATGCTTATTGCTTGTACACAGATAGCAATACCAGTGAGTTGGTGTTCTTTCTGCGTGTGTGTGTGTGTGTGTGTGTGTGTGTGTGTGTGTGTGTGTGTGTGTGTGTAGGCCAGAGGTCAATCTCAGGCATCGTTCTTTAGGAGTTGTCCACCTTTCTTTTTGAGACAGGGTCTCTCAGTGACCTGGAGCTCATCAAGTTAGCAAGGGCGATGAGCCCCACGGATCTGCCCGTTTCTGCCCCCCTGGCTCTGGGATTATAGTGCATGCCACCATGCCTGGCATTTTTTATGTGGCTTCTGGGGATGATACTCAGATCCTCATGCTTGCAAACAAGTACTTCTCCAAGGGAACCGTCTCCTTTCTTGGCGCTCCATGTCCTGGAGCCTCAGTATCCCCTTTGGAGTCCGAGGAACACTTGGACAGCATCGCACTTTTCCGGGGTCTTGGTTACAGCTCTGCAGGACTCATGGGTTTAAACCAAGGCTCTCAGAGGTTTAACGCTTGCGCCTCTTCCCCACGTGCCCTCGTTGTAGGTCTGGGGGCTGCTCTTTTCTACTGCTCCTTCTCCGCAGTGCAGTCTCAGACTTCACGGCGTGGTCCCTGTTCCTTCCTCATTTGTTGTTTTACTGACTGGACTCTGACCAAAACCCAACAGATGAGGCACGGGTCATGGGAGAATGAGAGACCGAGAAGAGAAGATCAGCTGGGGCGTTCCTCCAGCCTACATCACAGAGAAAGCAAGACGTGGCAAACAAGGATGAGGATAACAGGTCCTGAGGAATTCCTCTTTAACCAAAATTTGAGCCAGGCTGTTTCGGACTAACACTTTTGAGAGTAGAAATAATTATCAGCCTACTGAAAGCATACCCCAAGGCACAAATCTCTCAGCAAAAGCAGGGGAACTCAGTGGTTCGGGAAGCTAAGGAAATCTCTCCAGGCGTTAGTGGGCCACCAAGTTAACTTGAGCGGAGACATCAATTGCCACACAAGACAGAGAAAACACGCTTTAGGGACTCAGAGTCCAGCAAAGTCATGGAGCAGACATCACCACCACCAAGTCATTGGAGCAGGATACCAGGGAAGGTGTGATTATCGGTTCCTGTATCATCCTGCTTGAAATGTCCAGCTGTCAACCAAAAATGCAAGACATGTAAGAAAAAGGAAGTATGGCTGTGAGGGGGAAAACTCTGGAAGCCCAGACTGTGAAATTACTAAACAAAGACACCATACCAGCTATTAATAAATATTTTCCGTGAACTAGTGATTGCTGTGTTGAAAGAACAAAAGGATGTGGTTGTCTTCTTAACAAAGAGAATGAAATAGATAAAAATGTGTATAAAAGTAGTTAAAATTTTGACTAAAACACAAATTTTGCTGAGGTTAACATTTAGATTTAAGTTGGTAAAAGAAAAAACAAATCAGTCTTTTCTCAGTCTAAGGTAAAGAAAGGGATGGAGGAAAACAAGGAGAGCCAGGTCGGCCTGCAGGAAAACACGATGTGCTCCAAAGTATACACAAAGGGAGTTCTAGAAAAAGAGAAGAAAGAAAATGGGAAGAAAGACTGTGAAGAAACAGATTTCATGAAGACCTAGGTCTGGTGCTGTACACCAGTCATCCCATCATTCAGGATGCTGAGGCAGAAGGAACTCAAGTTCTACAGCATCTGACACCACAGACTGAGACCCTTTCTCAAAAAGCTAAATGAAATTAAAAAAAAACCATGCACGTGCCTGCGCGCGCAAACACACACACACACACACACACACACATACACACACACACACACACACACGTCTAGGCAACAGATCAATGAAATAGGAGACACAGAAAATACTATAAATCAATTAGACTAATAGACGTCTATGAAGCTCTCTACTCAACAGCAGAACACATATGTTTCTTGTTTCCACATGGAACATTCTTCAGTTGTAACAGGCTACATGTCAGGACATAGACATCAATAAATGTAAAAGAAAGGAAATCATAGAAGTTATAGCTTTTTTTCTTTTTATTAGTTTCATGGTCTCTCCATGAAACCCTGGCAATCCTGGAACTCACTTTGTAGACCAGGCTGGCCTTGAACTCACAGAGACCCGCCTTCCTCTGCCTCCCAAGTGCTGGGATTAAAGGCGTGCGCCACCACACCCCGCCACAAACTATGTTTTTCAAAGACATTGAATTAAACTAGAAGACAACAATGGACAGAAATTTGGGAGATTCACAAACATGAAAATTAACCAACAAGTTCCTAGATAACCAATGGGTCAGAAAAAGGAATCCTAAGGGGGACTGGGAAATCTTTTGAGGTGAGTGAAAATGAAGGCGTAGTATTCAGACAGCTATGGGGATAGCTAAAGCTGTGCTGAGAGGGAACTTTCTAGATGTTAATTCTTACCTCAGAAACACATATCTCAAATCAAGGATCAAATGTCTATTGAGGAGATTAGAACAGAAAAGTAAACTTAACCCGGATCCAGCAGAAATAGGAAGTAGAATAGGAAAAAAAAAAACAAAAAACAAAAAACAAAAACCAAGAGTGAACCCAAAAGTTGAATTTTTTTTTAAAAGATCAAAATAATTTTCAGACTTTTAGACTGATGAAGACAAAAAAATAAAAAGTTCCAATTTATTTTCTAGTTTTCTCTTTTAAATTTAATTTTAAAATTATTTTGAGACTTTCATACACAATGTATTTACATAATTTCCACAGCTCCCTCTCCTCCTCTAATTCTTCCTGTGTTTTACACACACACACACACACACACACACACACACACACACACACCATGCTGAGTACATTCAGTGTTGCTGCTATGCAGATGTGTTTAGGGCTGACTCCTTGGGATAGGTTACCCTATCCCATCTGGGCCTCATCCCTGAGGAAGAGAGAGCCTGTCTCTCAGCAGCCATTGATTGCCTGTGGCTCTTTATCTATGAGTGGGGCCTTGTGAGATTCCCCCCATCCACACGCTGGCTTGTGTTGTTACTGCAAATGTTGTTGTACTGTTGAGGTTTCATGGGTTCAGCTTGTCTGTCATGCCTAGGACACTCTGTCTAGCAGTAGGCATCGATTCTTTGGCTCTTACAGTCCCGCCCCGCCCCCCCCCTTCTGTGGTGGTCCCCGAGCCTTAGGTAGAGGGGTTGCATTGTAAATGTATCCATTGGGGTTGGGCACCCACAGTCACTTATGCTCTAATTTTCACAGAAAGTTGTGGCTTTCTCTGACAGTCCCCATCTGTTGTGAAAAGAAGCTTCTTTGACGGGGAGTGACAGGACTGCTCGTCTGTGGGTATAAAGGTGAGTATTTAGATATCAGTTAGAAATTGCATTGGTTTAAAATATATATATATATATATATATATATCAGTAGTTGGTTCTCCTCTGGAGCCTGTGGCCTCTCTCACAGGTAGTGTGTGAAGTCTGCAGTACCAGGCATGAATTCCCTCCCATCGAGTCGGCCTTAGGTCCAGTTAGACAGCAGTTGGTTACCCACGAGATAAAAGGGCCGCTATTGCGTCATGAAGATAGCTTGCTGGATCGGTCACTGATGTGCTTCCTAGGCTCCACAGCTGGGTAGGGTCTTTATTACTTTTCTCCTTCAGCAGCTTGCGTGGTACCTTCCAATGTCCTGGGAGCTGGTCCTCAGGGAGGAGGCTTCCAAGTCAGTTCTAGCTCACCTCCTCCTCATCCTTTGTCCAAAACGTGTGGTGTCTTCAGCAATAGTCTTACCTTGAAGTTCAAGGAGGCAACTCACGGTTTATAAAATCATCTTTATTTTAAAAATTTCTGCTGCACTGTTGCTTCTTCTTCACCTTCATTTTTGACATTGTGTCTTCTTGTGCCTTTCTGTTACCAAATGTTTATTGTTTTAGAATTAAAATTTTTAAATGATGTGTACTTTTATATGTCTGTGTATGTGTATGCACATGTGTGTGCAGTGCCTTCAGAGGCCAGAAGGGGGCATTAGATCTTTTGGAGTTGGAGCTAAAGGTGGGCTTGTAAGCTGCCCATTGTGGGTGCTGGGAACCAAACTCAGGTCCTCTGCAAGAGCAGCAAGCACATCTAACCACTGAGCCATTTCTTTAGCCCACTAGATATTCACTTTAATGGTGTCATAGATTTCAGTTATGCATCTGAGTCATAAGTCAATAAAACCATGTTGCTGAGCAGTTAAAGTACTAGGCAAACAGCTTCAGTGAGAGGTCCATTTTTCAATCTCTGCCTTTTTTTTAAAATGGAGTTGGAGTCATGAAAATGGAATTGCTATGTTCTAGACTTGCAAGGTTGCCCTTCAGAAGTGCCTATATGGTTGACAGTGCACAAGAGGGTTTATCTTCGCTCTGATCCTATTCCATTGCCATTGTGAATGTAAAATCTCGTGGTTATAAAAATTAACTTAGGGGTTACCCATACCTGGGTTCATATCCTGACTCTATTCTACAGTTGTATGACTTGAGGAAGTCTTGGGACTTCTCTGGAATTTATTTATATACTAACAGTGAGTGGGAGAAGAAAGGTGTTATTACTTGCCATCCACCTTGTGCTTTTGAGGCAGGGTCTCTCATTAGCTTAGAACTGGGTGAATAGGCTAGTTTGACTGGCTAGTGAGCCCCAGGGATCCAATTGTTTCTGCCTTCTAATGCTGGGTCTACAAATGCACACCACTCTACTACTATACCTTTCTTTCAATTTGTGTGTGTGTGTGTGTATGTGTGTGTGTGTGTATGTATGTTATATGCACATGAGTCCCAATACTCTCAGAGGCTAGAAGCATTAGAACTTCATGCAGCTGGAGTTACAGGCAGTTGTGAGCTGCCCAGGGGTACTGAGAACTGAACTTGGGTCCTCTGCAAGAGCGATCTGTACACCTACACACTGAGGCATCTCTTCAGTTGCAATGTTCAGCACTCTTTACATGAATTCTGAGGATATAACTCAGGCCCTCAAGCTTGTACATCAAACACTATCATCTCAGATTTCAAGATGGGAGATGTGGCAATACGATTCCCTGGTCATCAGAGGAACTCCTCCTTCCCATCTTGGCTGCCTTGTATGGAAGAACTGTCAACTGAGCAGCCAGCTGTTAGCTGTCTTGGACACACATGGAAGTCTCCAGAAAAGATGTCTCCAGGTCTTGCAGGTGCAGCTGCAGTAAGGGATGTTTGGAACAGTTTATAACTGGGTTTTGCTAGCACAAGTCTCAGTGAACTCTAGATGACCCTGCAACTATTTCCCCCCTAGGTCAGATGGGGAGCACCTAGGCTGAGGGCCGGCTGACTGGTGCTGAAGGCTGTGAGTAGGGTCACCACAAACCCCTGTTTTCATGCAGGGTGCTGTGATTGGTCCACACACCCCTTCTTGGGTTATGTAAGCAGGCCGACACCTTCCTGCGCTGCCTTCTCATGAGGCCCAGCGAAGGCTCCCCTCGGTGTCTTTTCTTTCCCATTTTCAGTAGTAGAGGCTAGGCTTGGAAAATGAGAACAGAAGGAGCAGAGGCAGCACACTGGGAGCAACAGTAGAGGGGGACAGATGGAAGAGCCGTGGCATGAGAGGACTCAGCAGGCCAAGCAGAAAAGCTGGGAAGACAGGCCTGAAGCTGTGGCTAAATGGTAGAGCACTTCCTTGCCCAGCACACATGTGGGCCCGGGTTCAATCCCCACTGCCAAGAATAAATAAATATTTAAAATAATTGTCAAGTCACTCGGCTGCTTGGCATCTGAAAAAGAGGCCGTGGAATCCCTACACCTAGGCCTGCCCAGGAGATGCAGCGTAAGATGCTGCCAAGGGCTGAGGAGTCAGTCCTCCCTTCCTAAGCCTGCCCGAGAGCTGTAACATGCAAGGCTAAGAGTCATGATTCCCAAGGCCCGCAGCGACCCGCACACTAGTGGACTTCCTCTGCTGTCGCTCCCACCTGCCCCTCACAAACTAAGGAAGTAGCACAGCTGGTTGTGTTTGCTGCCTCTGGCCCTGAAGATCCGCCCACAAACACACAGATAAGTTATGATGACTAGATAAGCTTGAGTTTGGAGTGAAGTGAAATTAAACATAATTTCATCACTACTATTGTTATTACTAATCTTTTCTTTGAGAACTTCCTATGTGTGTATGATGAAATATGATCATACCCTCCCACCCCCCGTTTCAGACATAATTTCTAAAAAGTGGATCCAGGAGCTCCTTGACAGATGGTGCCTTCCCTTCCCTTTCAAACAAACGTTCAGCCGCAGAGCAGACAACCAACAAGGGGTGTGATGGAGCAACCTACATTTTAATAACTTTGGGGAACTTATCGGGGCCTGTTGCATGCTAGATGCTCCACTAGGCCCACAAGTGAGACTTGTTCAGTTTGTGCTCAGAATGGCAGAGGTTCTCGCTGGACACGGGGATGGTAGATAAGGCAAGGTGTTACGGAAACTAGTATGTTGGGAGTCTCGAGTACTGTGTTCAGGGAAAAGTAGTCAAATGCCAGATTCATAGATGATCAATGAGCCACATCTAATTTAACTACCCTGTGTTTATTTTTCATTAAAAGCAACTATGCCGTCACAAAAACTTGTTTTATATTTGGGATGATTTTCACATAATTTGACTTCGCTGCTTCCCTGAGTCAGTGTGCTGACACTTTTACAAGAGCTCTTTCTTAGACCTTGGCTGGTATGAAAGTGTCCTTCATATCCTTCATGACTTTGGAAACTCCCTTGAGTATTTTGGTAAGTCCCTTAGACTAAGAGACATCTGGGTGGTAGTTCTGATTGGTTCATCCCC
>CABHPQ010139365.1:10107-41991 GCA_902168405.1 Peromyscus aztecus | reverse complement strand
AAAGAAAGAAAGAAAAAGAAAGAAAGAAAGGGAGACAGAGACTGTATTAAAATGACACATACTTAAAAGCAAACAAAGTGGCCTGGGGAGATGGCTCAGCAGTTAAGAGCACTGGCTGCTCTTCCAGAGGACCTGAATTCAATTTCTAGCAACCACATGGTGGCTCACAACCATCTGTAATGGGATCTGATGCCTCTGGTGTGCATAAAGACAGAACACTCATGTACATAAAAAACATAAATAAGTCTTAAAAAAAAAAGAAAGAAAAAAGTAAGCAAAGTACATCTTAAAGTGCTTGAATGTCTGCATATTGACATCTTTTAGGATACCATGTCCCAGAAATCCCTTAAAGGAGCTCCAAATTCAAGATTGGCATTCTCTAAATTCTTACACTGTTGTAATCACTGCTTAACAAGTAAAATCACATAATGTTTTGTAATAACCATGATAGAAACAGTTTTCATTTTAATTTTTCCTCAGAGGAAGACCTTGGTGGTTTTACTCTATGTCCATCCATCTGATTCTCTTGACGTACTGCATCCCATTGAACCTGGAAGTCAAGAAGTCCTAGTAATCCTCTTGTCTCTGCCTCTCTGATTCAGCTTTTAAGTGGGTACTTGGGATTCAAACCCAGGACCCCATGCATGCACAGCAAGGACACTTAGCTATTGAGCTATCATCTCAGACTTCATTTCAGAGTTTTTTAAAATTATTTTACTTTAAAAATCACTTTCATGTAAAAAATTAGTACAGTAGTATGGACATCTATTACACTAAGTAGACGTTACCACAGTAAATGAGGACTCTGGACTCAAGTCTTCTGATTAAGTGGAGTAGGAACAGAAGGAAGAGAAACCAATGTTTTTATTTATCAGATACTTTAAAAAAAACTCAATTTAAAAATAGTAAGTTTGGCAAATTGTCAGGCAATTACTTGACAATACTTCCTATGAGAACTTGAGCAAGTCCTTTGAAGGTTTTGAGAAAGATGGGATACAAAGAGAGTATCTCTGTATGTAAATTTGTTACTTCATGTTTTCAATAAGGCATAAAATGTCCTAACAATTTAATATACAACAGAAAAAATTGAAACTTTAATTTGAAATGGGAGGTAATTTGAGTTTCCAGAAATAATATGCAGCATTTTATTGATGTTTTCTCAGTTTTTACACTCAATCATCTTTAAACTTGTTAAAAATGAAATCTCTGATGACATGAAGAGATACAGAAATAAAAAGTTCAATAATTAAATTTAAACAAAATAGCTCAGGGAAGCACATATAATTAGAAAAGAGAAGAAATACTGGATAGGACAGGCCTATAGCCTGGGGCTCCTGAAGGATCTAAGGAAGAAGGAGCCTACGTTTAAGACCTGCCTGGGCTACAGGACCAGTTCAAGGCCAACCCTGGCAACTTACTAAGACCAGGAGAGAAGGGAGGGGAAACTGTGGTTTGTATGTAAAATAATAAAAGCATTTAATTAAAAAAAAAAAAAGGTCTTTATCAGACTTCCAAGGAAAACAAAACAAAAACTATCAGCCAAAATAAACGTTTCCTCTTCATAAGTTAATTAACATAGATACTAGTCTTAGGAATCTGAACAATATAGTATTTCATATAAAACAATATAGATATTCATACCAACAAAGAAAAAATAAATTATAAACAATGTCATAAAATCAGTTTTTATGACCAAATAAGTTGAAGGATTAAAAAAAAACTGGGAATTTAAGAGGAGTTTTGGACACAAAATTAAAGGAGAGAAACTGGGGCTGGAGAGATGGCTCAATGGTTAAAACCACTGATTGCTCTTCCAGAGGACCTGGGTTCAATTCCCAGCACCTACATGACAGCACACAACTAAGTGTAGCTCCAGTTCCAGGGGGTCCAACACCCTCACACAGACACCCATGCAAGCAAAACACAAATGCACATAAAATAAAAATAAACCATTAAAAATTAAGAAAAATAAAGAAGAGAAATTGAAGACAAAGAAACACATGAAGAACAACTCAATTCCTATGGAATATGACTAAATCAAACTAAAAGATGTTGGCAGAGTATTTCTGTAATTGAGAACATGAAAAACACTTCTGGCGTGAAATGCAAGAGAAAATGTGGCTATCTGATGGAAAGGACATCAATTAAATTATATATATTTGAATGTTTGTCATATCACATATTTGTATTGCTTTATTCAAATGGAAATTGATAGTATAAAAAGATAACTAATCACAAAAATTAATCTAGAGAAGACAATCCTGTTAATGCTGAAAAAAAAAATCTTCCAGGAAATAGAAGTCTTCTGTAAATCAAAAGGATACATTAGAAGAATAAGTGATGGATTTAAGAGAGTACACAGAGTAACTTTATCATAAATACAATATAAAATTAAAGTGTGAAAGTGTTTCTGAATCTTATAATACATCAAAACTAGAAATTGTGATTAATTTGTGAATAATAAGAATAGAAACATATACACTAAATGAAAATTAGAGCACTCAAGTAGCATGTTCCAAGTAGAAGCACACACACAAGTATTTGGAAAGTCTGGAAAATGAGAAGATTCTGTACCATATAAGTTTTGAGAAATGCTTAATTAAATAGTTAAGCAAAATTTTCTGCACTAGAATTTCTAACAACCTTAAATAATGTCTTAGTAACCTCTAAGATAGGTTTATATACAACACTGCTCAAACTTATCCAACCTCTAATAAACCATTTTCCCTCTAAAGCATTTAACAAAGTTAGCATTTCATGTTGGTAATAAATAAATGAAGTTAGGAATTGGAGATTGCCAGACTTAACGCAAGATGTTAACTTTAATTCATGGCTTTATAAATGCTATTGTCTTCTTTTAAACACTAAGCAAAAAAAAATTTTTTTTGAACAATCAACATATTTACTAAAGATTTAAAAGTATATGAATCAATGTGTACAGATATTGGAATGTTATACCTCATCAAATTCTTCAGTCATTTTTCTGATGATTTCTGCATTCTGCATATTTCGAAACATCTCTATTCTGACAGTACCTGTGGAAAAATAGATTTTATAGTTAATCTTTATCTCACACTAAATATTAAGCCTAATCTGATCACTGTCTGAAAAGTTACATAAACTTATTTGGGTTTCCTGGTCATCTCAAAATTTTCCTTTAGTTAAAAAAAATTATGGGTATAAGTGTTTAGTCTATATGTGATGCCTGCAGAGGCCAGAAGAGGGTGTCTGATTCCCTAAAACAGGAATTACAGATTGTTGTACACCACCATGTGGATGCTGGAAGCCAAACCCAGTTCCTCTGGAAAAGTGGCCAATGCTCTTAACTGCTGAGCCATTTTCCAGCACCTCAAATTCTTTTTATACCATCTACTTTAAAAGAAATGTAACACATTTCAATTAAATTTTTCTAAAACCAAGCCATTAAGTTCTATATAATGATTAGAGATGAAAGCAAGTTTTTTTTAACTATTCTAATTCTTTTGTGTTACTTGATAGCTTAATTTTACCCCAAATATGGTTATAAAACTTATTAATGTACTGACATGCATTTTTTGTTAATTTTGAAAAATGTTTATTTAAAAAAAGTCAACATAATTTAGGGCTGGGGCAATATAGATCAGTGACAGAGCACTTGCTTAGCACAGCATACATGTGGCCATAGTACAGTCCCTATTATGGCATCCAACCCCCGCCCTCCAAAAACATCAATGTAATTTTGAGACAGGGAATGATGGTAGAATGTTTGTCTGGTATGCATGAAGCACCCTAGATTTGAGCTCTAGCATTGCATAAACAAGGAACAGTGGCACATAGCAAGTTCCAGGACAAACTAGACTGCATTAGACGCCATCTAAAATCAAACACAAGACAAAAAAATATATAATTTAAAGAAATTAAAAGCTTACAACGAACACTGAAGCAGAGAATCTTGACCTAATTTTTTAAAAAAAGATTCGCTTTTATTTGTGTAAATATAACATACTCAAAACTTTTGTTCTTTTGGGGGAGGGGGTGGCTGGGTAGGTGGCTCAGTGGAAAGGGCACTTGCTGCCAAGCCTGACCCCAGTTTCATCCCCTGGACCCACACGGTGAAAAGAGAGAATCAACTTTTACAAGTTGTCCTCTGACCTCAACATATAACATGGGGCATGCTCATACACACATAAATAAATAAGCAAATAAATAAATAATTGTAATAATTCTTTTAGTCTCAAGATTAAGGCTTAAAAAAGGATGAAAGTCCTTAAAAACCAACCTTCAGGTTGACGCCCCTCCTCAGCAACCCCCAGCAACTCAAGCTCTTAGGAAATCATCCAATAACTATGAAAGTAGTAGCACTCACAAAAAACATACTAGGGAGAAAAGTACTTCACATGTGACCTGAAAACTAGATCATAAAAGCAACATAGTTCCACTTTTTTCTACCAGTTGTAGGGAACACCAAAGATACTGAGACTACAGAGACTTCCATAAGATGAAGTAAGGACTCTAGTCAACAACGAAAGAGTAAGTCTTCTTGGAAAAAAGAAATTCCTCCCCTAGACAAGACTTATAATGATGGTGACCCTGAGCAACAAACTGAACATAACACTATAAGACACAGAGAATCAGAACTACTCCATCTGAGCTGCAATAAAATTCTTGAACCACAGAAACAGTGATAATGATAAACAATTCTGTTTTTAACCAATAAACTACACAACTTATCAAAAAGCAATAAACATGTAGTATAGATTGCTCAGAGATTTAATGTACAATAACCAGAAAACGCATATTTAAAAGAATTTGAAGTATTGTTTTTGTGTGTGTACAAATGTGGGAGGTGTGTAAATATATGCACATGAATATGTGCAGGTGCAGTTGGGTGGAGGCCTGATACTGACATCTGTTGTCTCCATCAATCACTCTCTACCTTTAACTGAGGCAGAACCTCACTGAATCTAGAACTCAGGATTTTGAGTAGTCTGGCTAGCCAGCTTGCTTCAGGGACTCCCTGTCTTCACTTCTAGATGCTGGGATGACAGACAGGTGGGATTTCCTGCACACACAAGATTTTATGTAGATTCTGGAGAGCTGAAACCCAGTTCTCAAATATGTACAGCATGTGTTTTCTCCAATCAGCCATCTCCCATGTTCATGGAAGGAAAAAGATGACATCAGCACCTTAACTTCAGGTGATTTTTATAAATGATTCAAGAATTTTACTACTACCTGTTTATTCAACAAAAACAGTGATGAGAAGACTCAGACATAAATGGCCACAGGTGATAAATTACAGATGAATAAATTTAAAAAGAATAAAGATCCAACACGTGAACTAGCAAATTATGTATTAATAAAAGGAAACAACTGATACACATAGTAATATTTATGGTTTTTCAATATAAAAGGTTGTAAAAACAGCGTCAAAACAGAAAAGGATGGACCAGCAAGATGTCTCAGTAGGTAAAGGTGCCTACTGCCAGGACTGATGAAATTAGTTTGATATCTGAATCAGTGTGATGCAAACTGACTCCCACAGGTTGTCCACTGACTTCCATACATTTGTTGTGGCAAGTGCAGGTTCATACATATATCCACAGATGCACACGCACATAAAATAAGTAAATGCATATGTAGTAACATTGTTTTAAAATATACAGCATCATTCCATTCATACAAAGCTCCAAAACAGGGCCTAATGGAACACACCTTTAATCCTAGCACTGAGGAGGCAGAACAATATCTCTATGAATTTAAGACCAGACTTGTCTGCTTAGGGATTTCTAGGCCACCCATACTGACATAGTGAAATCCAGTCTTAAAAAAACAAAACAAAAACCCCAAAAAACAAAAAAAAACTCTAAAACAAGCAAACTATACTGATTAAGTTTAAAGTCACCTAGCATGACCAAGTGTACATGAAGAGTAGGAGAGCTAAGAGAAACTGGTATAAAATAAAAACTTCTCATAGGAAAATATGATATATTGTAACTGAAGAGGCATTAGGTAGTTATATGCATTTATGTAAAGTCATTCAGTTGAACACTAAAATGTGTCAATTTTAATTTAATTTTATCTTTGTTCTACTGATTCTCCTAATTTTAAGAATATGGTCAAATCACTTATGGTAGATCCAGGAACTGGAAAAAAAATCATATTCACTTAGAATACCCACCCCCTGTGGTTCTTCCATCCAATTCTGTAACTTAGAACTTTCGAAACATGAAAAACCTAAAAAATTATAAATCTAACCTTGCTGTTACTGGTTGTTTATAGCCTCAGGCAAGAAAAAAAGTATAGATAATGTGAGCAACACTATTTCAATACTGATTTATACTTAGTGCTTTAAGATCCTGAGCACTGTAAATGGTGCTCTACTCTATTTCCATAACTGATACCCCAAGTTCAAGCACGGTACTTTTAGCTATATTTTCAATGAAATAGAGAAGCTCAGAAAAAAAATATCATTTCAAGTCCTAACATTAAGAGAGAGAGGAATGCTGGGCGGTGGTGGCGCACGCCTTTAGTCCCAGCACTTGGGAGGCAGAGAGAGGCAGGTGGATCTCTGTGAGTTCAAGGCCAGTCTGGGCTACAGAGTTCCAGGAAAGGCACAAAGCTACACAGAGAAACTCTGTCTCAAAAAACCAAAAAACAAAAACAATTACTCTTTTTATGAGGCTACAGAGGCTACAGTTACCCTGATACCCAAACCACACACAGATGCAACAAAGAAAGAGAGTTACAGACCAATCTCCCTCATGAACATTGATGCAAAAATACTCAACAAAATATTGACAAACCGAATCCAAGAACACATCAAGGGAGAGAGGAAAACAGTAACTACCAAAGAAACCGCTATGAAGAGTACCTCATGTTTCATACCTTTGCAGGGACTATAAAATGGAAATAACCTATTAACAACTCAAATGCCATGATGGTAAGGTATTATCTTTAACAAAGAAAACCCCCATGCATACTCTCACATGGTTAATATTCTAAAGATTAGTCTTACTTTTTAACTATTCATTCTTCTCTACAACATGACTAAATAAATGCCTTTGATAACATTATCTCCAGATTGCCACAACAATCTTTACTTGCCTTAATACTTTAACATTTTTAAAACTATACTAGTTGTTACAGCAGCTCTATATTGTATTTAGAGACAAGTTTCTCATTTCTTTCATTTGCTCATTTATCTGAGTAGACTTAGGTATTTTCAAAGTTCTATCCATTACACTAATGAATTCTGCACTTTCTAACATGAGAATATATATTTTATACCCCTAGTAATTCACTCATAAAGAATACTGCAGACACCATGACATACTAAAATTTTCATTCCATTAGTTGTTTCAAAAATACTTAACATCCTGAGCTTTGTCTTATTGAAAGTTTCTTTTAAAGGAAAAAGAATGCATAACTGAACACTGGCACCAAAACTAAAGAAGCAATCTTAAGACATTTGCTTTGGGGCTTTGTAATTTTTCACACATATCTTTCTTCATATTATGTAAATGTGTGTGTGCATATGGGCCAGTGGGTGGGAATCAGAGGACAACTTGCAAAAGTCAGTTCTTTCTTTCCACCATATAGGTACCAAGGATCAACTATGGGTTGCCAGACTTGACACCAAGCACCTTTACCTGCTGAGCTACCTCCTGGGCCTTATATTATGGTTTATAAAGATGTGTATGTCTGCTTTGGCATGGTCATACATGCCCATAATCTCAGGCCAACCAACTTATAATGTTCTACATTCATAGAAACATAAATATTGAAAACAAAGAGAATTATTGAGATTAAATACCACTCTTTTAAAACATTAAAAACTTATGAGAGAATCTTGAACTAATTATCTTATCACCACCATACACAAGTGATTTAAACACACACACACACACACACACACACACACACACACACACACACACACACACCTTTTTGAAAAAAAATCCATAAAAGATTATTTGATAATATCTTTCCAGTAAAGTAATATTTCTAATAAAGAAAAGAATCTAAAATTTCTAATTTTAACAATAAATAATTCTCAAACTAGAAATAACAGCAGAAATCTAACAAATTCACAATAATTTAGGATAGTCTTGGTGGCGCATACCTGTAATCCCAGCACTCAGGCTTACACAGGACGTTTCGAGTTTGAGGTCATCTCAAGCTATAGAGCAAAACCTTATCTCCAAATAAAAATGATTAAAAATGATCGTGAGAGCAAGGCTTAGTGCAACCTTTGTGGTATGTAATTTTTCAATCTAACAAAACTACAAATTCATAAATTCTTTGATACTGAGACTATACTTATAGCAAGGCATTCATAAAATTTTTAATGTATAAAATAATTGACAAGTATTCTGTGAATCACTATAATAGCAAAAATGAAGAAAAATTCATATGCCATTATAAAGATCAGATTAGATAAACAGTGGTAGCAGCAGTCAGCATCCGAGTGCTTACTATCTGCTAACAAGCTTTCATGTTAATACATTTAATTTACCCAAGAGTCTCATGAGAATGTACTATTCTTTCTCTCAATGTACAGATGAGAAAACTAATACCTCTAATAGCAATTTGCAAACAGATTTTGCAAGCAATTGATCTACTTTGGCAGACTGGCTATGACTAACCACTACTTGTTCTTAATTATTAAGGGCTCCATTAAACTGTCAAAATACATTAATGTCATCTAGGATTGATAGAGAATAATGTGCAGAATACACCGGTATATTCCAAAAGATACTGAAATATATACTATATATGAAAATATTACTAAAAAGTTATGTAGTAAGCTAAAAAATCTGATTACCTTCAGGAATAAGAAAACATGTGATTAACATTTGAGGAGGTAAGAAATATATAACATGTTTCTGAAACAACTCTAAGGATATATTACTCAAAACAAAATATATTTAAATACATAAAAAATTTAAATACTAATCAGTAGAATAAATCCTTTTTTAAAAGATTTATTATTATTATTATTATTATTATTATTATTATTATTATTATTTTTAATGTGAGAATCTACATGGACACTAGGTGCATGCCTGGTGCCTGCAGGGGCCACAAGAGGATGACAAATCCCTTAGCCTGGACTTACAGATGGTTGTGAGCCATCAAGTGGGCCTGGGAGAACTGAACCAGGTCCTCTGCAGTTAACCACTGACCTATCTATCTCTACAGTGTTGTTCCTGGCTCCACTTTTATTTAATTTTTAAAAGATTAAGAAAATTTGCCAGTCGGTGGTGGCGTACAACTTTAATCCCAGCACTCAGGAGGTAGAGGCAGGAGATCTCTATGAGTGTGAGGCCAGCCTGGTCTCCAGAACGAGTTCCAGGGCAGGCTCCAAAAGCTACATATAGAAACCTTGTCTCAAAAAACCAAAAACGCAAACCCACATACACACAAAAAGGTAATTCTTACTAATTACAGATACAGAATGTTTGTCACAGGTCATGTGTAGAAACTTTGGCCTACTGTTATTTGTGCTGTTTTGGAAAGTGCAAGAAATTTTAGAATGTGAGGTCTAACATGAGCAAAAAGGTCACTGTAGTTGATCTGGGGGGATATACATTCCTCTGGTCTCTTATTTTCTCTTTCTCTGCTTCATGAATGCCATGATGTAAACAGCCTATATCATACATTTCTACTGCTATTACACATTCAATGCCTTACCTAAAAGTAACAGAGACAAATGACCATGAACTGAAAATTCTGAACATTTATATCAAACTAAATCTTTCCTGGCTGTAATGAAAAATAAGAATGAGCTGGGCGGTAGTGGCGGCACACGCCTTTAATCCCAGCATTCGGGAGGCAGAGGCCGGCGGATCTCTGTGAGTTCGAGGCCAACCTGGGTTACATAGTGAGTTCCAGGAAAGGCGCAAAGCTACACAGAGAAACCCTGTCTCGAAAAAAAACAAAACAAAAAAAAAATAAGAATGAAGGGTTATGACTACAACAAAAGCTCACTATTGAGTTCAGAACCACTTAGAACAGGTTTGTGGAAGAAATCTGGAAGGGTTCAGGCTAGAAGCCTAAAACGCTGTAAGAAATACAAATTGGGAGGTTTTAGTGGCAACTGAGAAGACCAACATACTGAGTGGAATGTGGAGAACAATGACTGCTCATGAGGAAACAAGACTCTACTTGTGAATTAGACTATATCATGTTATACAAATCACACACACACACACACACACACACACACACACACACACACACACGCACACACACCCTGTATATGTTTTGTAATTTAAAGATGACAGAATAATAATTTGGTGTAGAGAAGTTCAAGGGAACTCAGAATTCAGGTGGTTGCCTAGGTATTGTTAGTTTAGTAGTTGATGAAAATGGGGGGTCGGGGGGAGAGACAATTGAAATGTCTTAGAAAACTTCGGTCAGTGAAAAAAATAAAAACCTGTAAATTGGGATTAACATTGCCCATTCAGAAGAGATTTGACAAATACTCTGCACCTGGGCAATAGGACTATCTTGAAGGTATTTCAAGAATAAGCCAGTTCTCACATAAGGCAAACTCAGGGATAATGTAAACTTCATCTCAAAGGCTCTCCCTTAAGAGCTTTGCAAGGGAACACTGCTCACATAGAACCATCTAGAAGTTGTTTCCTCAAGATTACTTTACCATGTTCAGTTGCCCACGCATTCAAGAGACTGTTGCAACCACAGTCTAAGCCTGGTTATGACTCAAGCTGTAGAATACCAATGATCCATAGAACACAGTGCTGGTTCTTCAAGAATGCAGGAAGAAAGACTACAGAATCATAGACACATCCATCCACATTTCAAAGAAAATCCAGGAAGGTTGGACAATTTGTGACAAGTCTGTAATTCCTGCATGCAGCACCTAAGAAGGGTTGTACGAAGCTAAGAGAATGAAGCTAAGATGCAATCAAGATGCAAGGATTTGGGGTATTGGTAGTGGAAAACTGCAGGTAAAGTTGAATCAGAAAAAGGGGGGAGAGGCAGGAGAAGGGAGCAGAGATAGAGGCTAGGGAAGAGAGGGGAGGGAAAAGAGGGGAGGAAAGGGGAGGGAGAATGGGAGGAAACTGTGAGCTACCAAAATGCAAGACTGCAGGGGTGGAGCTTCCCCAGTACAATGAACTTCATATTGTGCCATTATGTGCCTGGAAGTCAGATATGGAACTACAAGATTTAGCATTTGCCCAGCTGGATTTCAGGCTTACTTTAGTCCCATCTACTTTCTAGGCTCCTATATCTATCTTTTTTAATGGAATTGTTTGCTCTATGCCACTAAATGTTGGAAGAACAGAAATTTCTTTTTGATAGTAAGGGTACTAAGAGGAAAGACTCAGGACTTGGATATTTGAGCAACACTGGAAATGGCAACACTACAGTGCCTCTTCAGAAATGAGACTAACCACATTATGAAATCACCGTATGGGGAAAGGGTAGAAGGATACGGTTTGAATAGGATATGTCCCTCATATGTTGAAACCTTGATCTGCAGCTTGGGGAGCTATTTTAGACATATTAAAAATTCGAGCAGGGTCGGGCGGTGGTGGCGCACGCCTTTAATCCCAGCACTCGGGAGGCAGAGCCAGGTGGATCTCTGTGAGTTCGAGGCCAGCCTGGTCTCCAAAGCGAGTTCCAGGAAAGGCGCAAAGCTACACAGAGAAACCCTGTCCGAAAAACCAAAAAAAAAAAAAAAAAAAAATTCGAGCAGGAAGTAGATCACTGAGGGTGTTAACTTTGGAGTTATATCTTGCTCTGGGCCCTTTCTGTTAACACTCCTGTCTAATTTCTGGCCTCCATGAACTAAGCAGCCTTTGCTACAATTGTCAGCTGACATTTTCTGCTTTTCTTAGATTTCAAAGAAGTAGTCACCCAACCATGAACTAAAACAATGAACTAAACCATGAACAAAAATAAATCTTTCCTAACTTTCATTTCACAGCAAGGGAAGTAACACTAACAAAATGTATAAAAAAGCACCAGTGGAGTCTTTATTAATGTGTGCACATTGAAGGGTAGAAGTATGAAAACCAAACACAAGTTTACCAGAACACAAAATTGTATGGTTTCTTATTATCATATGAAAAAAGATGAATTAAAAAAGCTCAAAACTAAAAGTGAAACAATCCTTTGATAATTATCACTATGTACAATAATAAAGGTTAGTGATGACAATAATAATCACAACACAGAGGAAAAAGTTACATTTCTTTGGAATACACTTTGGTTACAGATCTTTGAAATAATACATGGTAGTGTTTTTCAGCTCCACTAGCTATTAGCTATGGGACACTGCAAAAAAATGTACATAATTTCTAGAAACTCAAATAACTTTTTTTTAGTTAATTGACTTTTTTGTTTTTTCCCTGTAAATGACATGACTTCATTTTTATTACGGCTGAAAAAAAAATCCTGCTGCGTGGTACATAGACTTTCAAGTCTTTTGTGTAATGTCTCAGAGTGGCAGAGTTGGGTTATATAGTAGAGTGTGTCTGTCTCTGTCTCTCTCTCTCTCTCTCTCTCTCTCTCTCTCTCTCTCTCTCTCTCTCTCTGAGTCTGCATTCCCAAGAGAGAGTATATAAGGGCTCCCATTTGTCCACTTCCTTGTCAATATCTGCTATGTTTTCTTGATGACTGACATGACTGGAATGAGATGGAATCTCAATGCATACTTCATTTGCATTTCCCTAATGGAAAACCATACTAAAATTATTTTTTATGTTTATGAGGGCCATTTGTAGCCCATCTTTTGAGAGCTATGTGTTCATTTCACTAGTCTATTAAGTGACTAGGTTGTTTGAGATATCTAATACTGAAGGTGAGGATAGGGCCACAGCAAAGAACTTTAATTTGTAGATCCTGGAGTGTATATAGCACATTGAAGTTTAAAATATTTGCAGAAAAAAACAAAACATAGAAAAGTCTTTGACATTGTGTCTGCAGTTCGTAAAAAATTCGTTCAATCCTGAGCTGCCAACTTCAGCCACTCTATTTTTACCATTGCTTAACTTGAAGTCCATAAAGTGATAGGACATTTACATGGGTTGCTGGTTTTGGTAAAACTCTTAGTACCTCCCTAGAACATAATGGAGCTCGGATCTCTACTTATGTGTATTTCCAGGTTAAAATAGTGTTTGGAAAATGAGGCCTGCCTTTTCTTCTCAGAACCAGAAAGTCATTCCAGCAAATGTCTAACCACTCTTACCAGAGTCTTCACATCCAGAGCAGAGGGGATTAGGCTCAGCAGAACTAGATACCCTTATCCAAAATACCTTATATTTACCAGATTAAAGAGAATGGAATGAAGAAGTAAGCAGAAGAAACATGGAAACCAGTAAACTGTCTCACAGGTGTATATGTAAACCTTATTATAGTTTGGAGAACTGGAATTGTCTTCTTTGATGCTTCTTGCCCATTTTAAACTTTACTTCCCCTAGGTTCGATGTTAGCCACAGTAGGAACCTTAACCTTTGTATCTGTCCAACTAAAAATAAAAGTGCATAAAGGTGACAGTTACATAAAGAAATAAAAGATAGGGGACTAAACACAGGCAAATTCTTGCTATACTTGATAGTATAACAGTATTTCAAATGACATTTTAATTTCTAGTTTTTATGATATAACATTGCATACTCAGAACTACTGACACCTAGGTATGATGAAATATACTAACACTGTCTAGTACATTAGCAAAAAGCATTCCAAACAGTAAAGGCCTTTCAAGTATTCTATGTACGAATCAGCCTTTTGTTTAAAAGATTAGAGTTACAGATTCTTAATAAATATTACCTGACATTGTGATGTTGAAGGGATACTACAATCATATGACAGAACCAATTTTTGTTAGAATCTCTCTTTCTCTTTCCCTCCCTCCCTCTCCCCACCCCTCATTTCTTTCATTTTTCTTTATCTAGACCCATATAGACGAATCAAAATAAAAGAGAAAGATTGTTGACAAGTATCAATGAACTGGTAGAGGAAACCTTAGGAAAAGGGAAGTAGTTCTAAACTATTAAAACTAACAGGGATTCACTAAAGAAATACCCACATATAGTAAATTCAGGGCTTACTAATTATACGGTAATGCAGTGACTAAAAAGGGAAGCTGGGAGAAATGCGGAAAAAAGGGCACTTACTCTGGTTGCTTTCCAATAAACATTTCAAACAAAATTCGTTAAGTATCTTGGGGTGCACGTGAACTACCTGGGTTATGTGTGAATGGGGGAAAATAAAAAATTATTATGATAATATTTTATAAAATAGGTAATATTTTATAATGTCATAAAAGTTGTGATTGTATGTTCACTGATGGGTCTGTCTCTAGATGGCAGTCTATACTTTGTAACACTGCTAGTTAAAAATATGAACACATTCCTTTATTGGTAAGTATGAAGATGGTTATACATTATATTGGTAAATTAGCATTTGTTTAGGTTCATTGAGAAACTGGCTCTGTTATGTGGGTTCTCCCAGCCATCCCAATGGTTCAGAACCAAACATGTTTGTCTCAAAGTGTCTTCCAAAGTCCCTTCTCTGGGAATGGGCTGGGTCTCCTAACTGTGACAGGAAGCAGAGAACAGCAAAACAGCACAAGAGTAAAATATTACTATTACTACCTCATGCCATAAGAAATACTGCAGTGACTAAGAAATGCTGAAGTTCAGCCATGGGAAGTTGAGTTATAAAGAGAACTGAATCAAGAACTTCAGGGGACTGTATGAACTTTCCCAAGTGGTTCGTTCCTCTTGGATGTTATCTCTATCTGTTAGAATTTGTTTTACTTGGAAGCATCACTCAAAAGGATATTCTGCTGTACCCAGGACTCTACTAAGAATTCTAGCTGACTGCCTTAAAGGGACTTCTCCAATTTCTAAATTAGTACCCACCCATAAGATGTTCCAGTCCTCCTTCCTCCTCCTCCCCTTCCCTATTTATCCCTTAATAAACCTGCTAAAATGATGGCCAAACTCTGGACCACACAAAACAGTGATAGATAAAATAAGTGTATAAAAAGGAAAAAAAATCACATATTGGCATGTAATGTGTGATTATAAGTTATCTAGTCTTTAGGGACTGTACAAGGGACACTATACCTACATAGAATAAACAACTCACTAAATGTTAATTTAACAAATTTTAAAATTTGGTTGACTGGTGATAGGTAATCCAGGCCTGAAAGCAAACATTGTCCTACAGATAGTCAGAGACTCAAATATTTTCCCCAAATCTTAAAACAACCCCATCTTCAGGTCTCAAGATCTTTACATAAGAGACAAAAGAAATGAAAAATTTATATTTTAAATTGTCAGTAAACTCCCTGTTCTCTGCTTCTAAAATGGTTCAAAACAAGTTTAATACTCCATAATACATAAATCCGTATTAAAATTCTAGGATTATATGATAGCATGAAAAGTAAATGTACCAGAATGTGGGTCCAAACACAAGCATGGGAAAAGAGACAAAAATATCCCCTAGGTGTCTTCTAGGAACAGAGTGTTGTAGAAGAATATACCCTCATCATATGCCCAGTCTGATAGCCAAAAAGAAAAACCAACCTAGAATCCCACGCATAGACCCCTAGGCCCAATCCAACCATAGGCCAGAAGGAAATTCTTAACTTTGCCAGGTACCACATGGTATCCTGTGACAATGACTCCAGGCAGAAACCCCCTGAACCAGTTGGTCACACCATATACCAAGACCTTCCACACCCAAGGCATCCTTCAAATGACCCCAGATAGCATCTCACACACCTTCACGAGAGGATAGCATGACATCCTGCTTTCTGTATCCATGAAGCACTGCCAATTTGCACTGTGACACCTAACCCTGTCACTCAAGGACCATCTATAGAACCTAGACATAGTACCTAGATAGTCCTCTAAAGAATTCTGGACATTAGCAGAGTAATATTCTAAACCTACAGAAGGATTGCTCCTAAAATGAAGTCAAATTTTTCCCTAGCTGAGCTGGGAACACTTCAGAAACCCCATTCAAATATTAAGAGTTGCCCCCTAAACTGTATCCAGAGCACCATGTACCTAATCCATAATCTGACAAAATATGGTAATAACTAACACTCTTTTAACAAAGGTGAGACCAGACAGCCAGGCCAATAAACACCACCAATAACCTAACTCCAGATGCCTAGATTCCATCGCAAAAAACATATGCAATACAACACACATACACACACACACACACACCAGTTTGTCTCCTCCAGAAATTTGAACCAACCAGTGTTGATACTCCCCGAGAAAAGCAACTTAGTTAACACATAAGACAATTTCACAACGCAGATTAATAACCATTAAAAGAATTTTTTGTTTGTTTTGTCCTATTCTGATTTGTTTGGTTTTATCTTTATTATTGCTATTATTATTATTATTATTTTATTATTTTAGATGTTTGTTTATATTCTAATAAGAAAGTGTAGATTTGGGTGGGTGGGAAAGTGGGGGGGGTGCTGGGGAAGTGGAAGCTGTGATCAGAATGTACTGTATAAAAAAAACTACTTTGAACTTAAAAAAAAGACAATGATCTCAAAACACCAATTATAAAAATATTCAAGAAACTCAAAGAGAATATAAATAAATGCCAAGATGAAGACCACAAAAGCAAAAACAGCTGAATAAAATAATGAAAAATAATGAAGGTGTGAAAATAGAATTGAATAAAGAGAATCTCTAAAGAAAAGGCAAGCTTCAATAACATGCAGAAACAAAAACTCAGAAAGTCAAACCAAATATTCAAAGGAGAGCCTCACCTACAAACTAGATCAAGTGGAAGACAGAATATCAGGTCTTAAAGACAAGTTAGAAGAACGGGATCACACAATTCAAAAGAAAACATTAAATCTAAGAAAACCCATGAAAGGAACATGAAAGGACTCTGGGATACTATAAAAAAATAAACCTATAAATCATAGGTATAGAAGAGAAGAAACACAGTCAAAGGCATAAGAATATTTTCAACCAAATCACAAAAGAGAACTTCCCAAATCTAAGGAAGGAGATGCCTATCAGGGTGAAAGAGCCATACACAGAACACCAAACAGACAGGACCGGAAAACAAGCTCCCCACTGAAAATAATATGTATTAGTATCTTTTCAATTAACCCTAATAATTCTCATTTCAATAAAACATTAAATGTACTGAAACAAAGAAATAAAATTAGCCATCACACTCATTTTGTCAAAAATGAAGATAGACAAAAATGAATGGTAAAATTTATGACAAAAAATTCATAAATAGTAATTCTCAGTTTTTCTTGAAGATTTTGAAAGAGATACAGAAATGTGTTCCTATTTAGACAGGTAACACTGATCAGGAAAAGAAGAGTAAGTACCCTTAAAACATATACTAACCATCTACTCTGCTAAAAATGATCCAAACACAATTCCAGGGGCAGGTGAAATTACACTGCCGAACTGACAGGTTCAATAAACAGCATTTATTTTACAACTGTGTACCTCGACATCCTGAACACTGGATAAAAAAGTTGATTAAATCCAGAAGTGCGATGTCCCTGTCTTGTTTATATGATTCAATCCAGTCATCCACCACGGACTGTAGAAAAAAAATACAAAAATAATTTAAAAACATTAACAATACACTAAACAGATTTTTTTAAAGTTTGTGTGTATGTGAAATTAATTGAGACAATCGCTTACCTGAAGCTATTGTTCTGTTGTCAAATAAAAGCAGACTTCTCTATTTATAAGGCTAATAAGAGGTTCATCACTAGAGCTCAAAGATTTATTTACAATAAAGCAAAATACAAAGCTGACATTAAAAATCCCATCGAGGTTACTAACTATTAAACAAACATTTTAAAACTTATGTGATAAATATCAAAATTCACTTATACATAGATAAGAGATTTCTAAGTTCAGCAAACTTAATCCATTAGTAGTGTACACAAAGAATGCATACCAAGTGTAACAAACATGTTTTTCAGTAATGTAAGGATGGTTCAGTATTTGTAAATTAAATAACTGAATCAAAATTATAAGAAGAAAAATTGCTGTACTACTAGATCTCAAAGTGTCTAATAAAATCACTGACATCAACAGTCCCCAAAATTTTTACGATAAAATGGGGCTTATATATGAGTTCTACTTTAAAAAAGACAAAAACTAAATGATTTTCCTGTTGAAATCCTTAAGCTACTTCAAAAAACCAGGAAAGGTAACCATTCAATATAGCTATTGTATCTGTATGAAATGCCAACATTAGTGAAACACTGGTAAAAAGCAGTGGCAGGTAATAAAAATACCAAAATCTAACTTTCTTCAATGGTGTACTACTTACAAGTTGCTCATGATCTCCCCACTCACGTTTAATTCTATTATGTAATCCTAATTAATCTCTGCTTCACCAAAAAGGGAGGGGACCCCAGGGGAGGGAAGGGAAGAAGAAGAGGGGAGGGAAAGAAAAAAGTAGGATAGTGATTAGCTGGGAAGATGATAGGATCAAGAGCAGTGAGGAAAATGGTAGACAAGGATTATCTGATTATATACACATAGAAAACTGTCAGAACCAAAGCCAGGCAGTGGTGGCACATTTCTTTAATCCCAGCACTCAGGAGGCAGAGGTAGGCAGATCTTCTTGAGTTCGAGGCCATCCTGGTCTACAGAATGAGTTCTAGGGCAGCCAGGGCTACACAGAGAAATTCTGTCTCAAAAAATGGGGGAAAACAGTATCAAAATGATATTCATCATTATATATATGTAAAATAAAAACAATTACAATAAGAGGCCCAAAGTCTCCAAAATGATCCAGCAGATTAGTAACAATGACAAGATAGCTAGCTAAAAATTCATGTACAAAGTAACTTCATAAAATTAGCATTAGTTGGAAAACTAGACTGCAACCAAATATAGATCTAAAACTTCTAGAGAAAAATAAATTTTATAAGTCACACAGCATACAGAAAATAAGTTTAGAAAGAAATATCATGTCCTGAATGTCTTTTAAAGATTTAGTATTAGATCAATAAAGTTTATCTAATATTAAAAAAAAAAACTAACATCTTAATTGCCATTCTAATTAAAATTGCTTGGGATTTTATTGAGCAGAAGTGGTTATATAGCTTCAAAGAAAATGTATAAAATAAAAAATTAATTTATATGAAATGACATGCATAAAATTAAATTACATATTGAGGAAATTCTACAAATGCAGATGTATAATCGGAACCGGATAAGAACATAAAACATTTCCAGAATTGAAACATCTTCTCAAACCTCCCTTCTCATAGGTAACCCTCTCCAGCCCCAAAGTGAACTATTATAGTGATGTTTGTAACCAAAAATTAGTTTGAGATGAATAATTTTTAAAGTTCATATAAGGTATGCAACATCCCTTCCAGAAAAAGGGTATCAGAAACATGTATTCATCCACATGTCGTTGTTCTTGGTGGTGGTGGTGATGGTATGTGTGCGTGTGTGTGAGTGTGTGTACATGCGTGTGTGTTTTCTATTTCTTTTTAAGACAGTTTCTGGTGTCGCTATGCAGCACTGGCTGGCATGGAATTTGCTGTGCAGAACAGGATGGCCTTGAAGACCTTTGACTGCTTAGTGCGGTGATTACAATCATGTTTTAACAATTTCTGCTTGCATTGTTTATTGTTTGCTTTTCAATGTCAGTGATTTCTTTCATTGCAAAAACAAATCAATTTGTTTCCTAAACTTAATATATTAATGGTATTTCCAAATTAGGAGTATTACAAACCAAATTATTATGAACATGACTATATACACCCTTTGCTGTTGGTATATTTTTTTCTATTTTAAACATACCTAGCAGACTTGTTAATACACAGAGTAAACATAAGATCTCATAGTTTCTTTTGATTTGCTGTGATTAAAAAAAAATACCCTAAACTAAGAGAAAAAGAGTCATTTGCTCACAGTATTGTTTCAGTACATCATTTCAGGGAAGACAAAGCAGGAGGAACTTGGCCCATCTACTCACATTACATTAACTGTTAAATACAGAGAGCAACGAATTAATACACATATACTACTGCTCAACTTGTCCTAGTCTTGACTCAATTTAGGGCCCAGTCCATGAAATGGTGTAACCAGCATTCAGGATGACTCTTCAGAACTTAATACAATTATGAAAATCCCTTACAGGCATGTCCACAGACCAACCTAATCCAAGCAATTCCACATTCAGATTCCTTTCCAAGATAATCCTAGAATGTCTCAATTGGACAATTAAAACCAACAATCACACAAGTATTACCAGATTATGCAAACCCAAACCAAAACATGTAAAGCAAATATAGTCTGTTTTATTCTACCAATAATGAAAAAGATCCAGTAATGTCTGGTTTCTAAAGGTCTCATGTCAATACAAATACTATACATTTTCAATCCTTTTAACTTAAACTACATGGTTGGTTATGGTTTTCCTTTCAGGACTCCCTATTGAGAAGAACCTTCTTTCAAATGAAAAGATTTTCTGACTTAAAACTGCCCTCTACCTTGTTCACCCTTGATGCAGGGAGGAGGGCTGGGTCCTGCCTCAATTGAATGTGCCAGTTTTGCTGTCTCCCCATGGAAGAATTTACCCTTTTGGAGGAGGGGATGAGTGATGGGTTGGGATGGGGGGGTTAGGTGGGGGTGGGAGAAGGGATGAGAGGGGGATCTGTGGTTGGTATGTAAAATGAATAAAAAATTTTAAATAAAAGAATTAATAAAAAATTGTCCTCCTGCATCATCACATTCATGCCTAAGCAGTTTCGTTTTAAAAGTTAACAAAACATTAGATTATGGTGATAAAAGAGGTTAAAAACTTCAGCTCTACTTAATGTGGCAGGCACTATGAGCTAAAAGTGAGAACTAGAAGAGGACAGAGCTGTCTTAAGTGTGGCTTTTAAGATACAAAGTCCAAGTCAAAAACAAAAACAAAAATTAAAAAAAAAAATGCTTTATGGCACCAGGTGGTGGTGACGCACACCTATGATCCCAGCAGAAGCTGGTGAATCTCTGAGTTCAAGACCAGCCTGGTCTACAGACCAAGTTCCAGGACAGCCAGGGCTACACAGAAAAACTCTGTCTCAAAAAACAAAACAAACAAACTTAAAAAGCATTATGGTATAGGTAATAAAATGGATTATAAAGGTCATTTCTATAATGGCCTAGCATTGTGAAGGAACACTGTACATGGTTACATTACTTTTTAATTCCCAAAGTTATCGCAGAAATTGATGCTCTTATGATTTACATACAAATCCCCAAAGCATTATGGAAGATTGAGGGAGACTGTAGCGCTGAAACTTGTAGCACAAGTATGAAAGCTTACTAGAAACCCACTGAATACAGAATACATCAGAAATAATAGATGAACAACCAAAAAAAGTACCATACAGAGAAAACTTAAGCTGTCACAAAGGAGATAATTCAATCTTAGAAAGGAAAAACTAATTTTATAAATAAAATATGCTGAAATAATAGGCTAACTTATCCAGAAATGCATGAAATTATGCCACTGAAAGCTCGGAGGCAAGTGTGAAGTGACAGGATCCTAAGTAACTAAAGCCCAGAGAGCAAACATCCTGTGTAGATTTTGAAGCATTATCAAGTGTTGATATAAAGAGGAAAGAAAGCAAGGGTAGGGAGAAAAGAGTCCGGGGCGCTGTATCTATACAAGACACCTCACAATCAAATTGCTGAAAGGGTGTAAGAAAGAGGAAAAGTCTTATACAGCCAGAAGGTACATATGGGGGAGCAAATGAAAGAAATCAAGGCACATCTCACATTAAATACAATGTAAGCTCGTGAATAATTAATAAAATATTTTAAAAGAAAAATCTACACAGGATTATTTTAATCTAAACCATATTAAATTTATCTTTCAAATAAAAGAAAGATGAAATTTTGCAGAATTTCTGGGCATGGTGATGTACACCTGTAATCCCCGAGGTCAAAAGGATGAGGCAAGAGGATGTGAATTTGAAACACCCTGGTTCTCAACTGAGATATCTTGTCAGGATGGGCAGACTAGGCTAAATATCTAAATGAAAAAATAAGAGGTGTGTGTGTGTGTGTGTGTGTAAACGACTGGACTAAAGACTTCATGAAAGAATATGTCTAGATTGTTTTATCTGTGCAAATTTCGGAAGGAAGATTAAATGAGGTCAAGAACTATATTATGTATGTTACAGTAACCCCACAAAATGTTATCCTCTAGAAATGACAGAGAAGCTATACCCATGATGTCACATCAACATGGCTTCCTAAACAAGACCTGAAAAAATATAACACCAATGATCATGCTAATATGGAAGGGAGAAATCTCATGGGGTCTCAAGCCTAGATAAATAAGAGGCAGTTAAGAAATACTGAGAGTAGGAGGAATAATTGTCCTCAGGGAAAAGCCCCAAACTAATGTTGTCTAAAACCAAGTGGTCAGCTATGAAATCATATTCACAGGCATAACATTACATGGCTTGAACAGATTGGGTTGCAGTTATATATTTAGGAATATATATGCACATGTGTATATAACAACAATCAAAGAAACAAAGGCCATGAATTTGGGGGGAGGAGGGCTTGGGAAAGGTTGGAGGAATGAAAAGGAAGGGGAAAGCATCATAATTACATTATAATTAAATTATTTTAAAATCCTCCTCTTAAAAAAAAAACCCTCCCTATGAGGTTTGACAAAGGAGGAAAAGCTTTCTTTGAATCTACTTTATTCATCTTATTCACAGGCTATACATTATACATATGTTGTTTCATTCAAAAGTTTTTCTTTTATTTTCATGTTTCAAAAAATTATAGGATATTTTAAAGAATTTCCAAGGGCAGCCGCCTGACTCATCATTATTCAGATGGAATAAATTACATATTTCAAAGAGAGGTACACTGCTGAGAGAATTGATTAAATATCATTCAAATAAACAATAAAAAGTTACAGATGGCTATATGTGCAATGCATCTGAAAAATGTGCAGTTGACATGGGAGATATGTCTTTTAAAGATTATTCTAGGATTAGCCAAACATAAATTTAAGACATACAGCACAAAAACTACAATTTTTACAGTATAGGCTATTTCATTACACAAACTTACTTTCCACACATATATTCCAGGATGATGCAATATTTTGAGGCAACAGCAAAATAGTTGAATGAATATATATAAAGCTCCTTCAGTTGGTGAGAGGAATTCATAAATGAATGGAGTTTTATACCATTTATCACTTCTAATTGAATTAACCTTGATATAACATTACAGTAAGCCAACTGGGATCCTCTCTATGGGATGAAAGAAAATGAGGAGTGGAAAAATGGTAGTCTAGAAACAGCACTGTAACAGTAGCTAAGCCAGTTTTCTCTTCAAAGAATCCGCCAAAGCCCACTTCCATATACCAGCATTCAGTCTCCCACTACTTTTTCACTATACACATGAGACATGAAGGATGTCATTAACACAATGAACTCTCTATATAAAAGAAACAGTTATTATTAGCTTCGTTATACAAGCCACTTATTCTCGGGAAGACAACTAGATTAGATAAATTCTTGCCAACTTTCTGCTCCCTTATACTGTATTATTGCACCAATACGCAAAACAAACAAACAAACAAAACCCTTGCCTTTTATGACAGTCATGATGGCAACTATCTGTAATTCTACCACTGGGGAGGCTGAGGCAAGAGATTTACGATTTCAAAGACAACCTGGGCTACAAAAGGCCAGCTTAAGCTACACAGTGACTCCCTTTTTCAGCTTGTCTAAGAGTCTGCAAATTTCAGTACAATCTTTCCATTCCTTCTCTTTGAGCCCAATAGTTGATATGATCATTGATACTTTGTGATTATCAAGAACACTGACTACAATTTACGAAATGAACTATGTAATACACACAAAAAAGGCATTTGAATGAGTAAAAACAGGCTATAATAAAAACATAAAAACAAAAGATATGCTGTGCAAAATTGACCATAAGAAATTTGATATGGCTATATTAATATCTGACAGGACAGAAATAAAGGACAAAGAACTTTATCAAACAAAAGATAAGATTTCTAAAGGAAGAGCATATTCATTAGAAAACTGTAACAGGGGTTGGGGATTTAGCTCAGTGGTATAGCACTTGCCTAGCAAGGGCAAGGCCCTGGGCTGGATCCTCAGAAAAAAAAAAAAGACAGAAAAAGCAAGGCTCGATTTAAAAACAAACAAACAAAAACTGTAACAATCCTAAACTTGTATATACTAAATAACAAGAGCCTCAAAATACATGAAACAAAGTTGAACTGTTGGAAGAAATAAGGAGAGTCACAATCATGGCTGAGATTATTTTTTTCACCCATCTCTTGGTAACTGATAAAAGAAAAAAAAAAAACCCACAAAAAGTATTGAGTATAAAGAAGATAAAAATAACATTACCAATAAATACGACCTGGTTGATATGCATGAAACAAAACTGACTACTACAGAATAGACATAGAATTCACAAAAGAACATTGTAACCCAGATATCTATATGGATTGTCTCTATTTCTAGGGTAGAAAAAAGTATCCAGGACAATTCTGATTACCCATTTCTAAGTTTATTTAAATAGGATTATAGACACACAATTATTCCGGAACCTAAACTACAATTCCACTGATTTTTTTCTTCTACCATCAGTAGAAAATAAAAATCATTAAAAAAAAAAATCATTTCACAGAAAAGTTTTCTAAGTCACATTTGGAAATGGTACATATTATTTCAGCTAACACTTAACAAGTATGTGTTAAGTCGGTATATCTGGATTAAGAGAAGTGAAGAAATGTTTCTCTGCCAGTAGCATCCCTGAATTTTCTTTATATGAAGTAAAATAAAAAATAAAAATTTGATGCATAGATATGTCTTTCTGCCGAAATCAACCCTTTTGGCTACTGATATTACATGCACTCTTCCTGTCAATGAAAATAGGTTAAGTACTGTGGGTATTAGACTTTACTTCATTTAAATGACTATAAAGAAGTGTTTCACTAAATTACAATTTATTAGTGTGGTAGGATAAAATGTTGCTAGGACTATTAGCACTAATGATAAAATGTTTTTTCACAGTAAGTATAATGTATGTAATTCTATTTTTAAAACAAATTTACATGCAGGGACATGCAAGAAGACATCAAAAGTTCAAAGAATAATACTCATGTTTTATGTTCTCAAATCACCCGAAGTACTATTAATCTAAGACTTAAAAACATAAAGGTCATAAAGAGGTACCCAAAACATTTACTACAGGTGACAAGAATGACATTTTTCTATAATTATCTTACTGTACTAGAGGACAGAATAAAAATCAGTATTATGCCTTTTTCCTAAGGAATTTGAAGAGATTAGGAAGAAAAATGTAAAACTTGAGAGAGAAAACAAAGCCAAAGCTATAAGGAGAATATATGTGAGAAACAGTCTGAGAGTAGCAGTTAAATGTTGAATCTTACCTTAAGGTCCCTATTAGCATAACCATCAATTCAGTACACCCATCTGTGCAGTCTACACTGAGACCTTAACTCTGTCAATATACATTTTTCTGTAAACTATTTCATAGGGTTAAGTAGGCAAGAATAGACAGAATTAATATTCTATAGTGATGCTAAAGAGTAGATTCATTTGCTTTGCAACAAGACAAACAGATAATCAAGATAACATTGTAGCTTGCAAACTCAAGATCCTACTTTAACCTTAAGTCATATTTAAAGCAATGTCTTAGCCCTGATGCACACTGAAACCCATGAACACATCTCTCAACATTAACATTAGAAGAACTTGAGCTATCTTAGCTTCTGGGACTAAGTTGTTTTTCTTAATCATTAACCTAAGCCACAGTCTATGTAGCGCCTCAAGAGAAACTAGCTGTTTGACATTTCCTTGTTCTTATTTTCTATGCTCTACAGCCCCTGCTTTAGCAGGGGCAGGGGCAATACCACATCTTGCTTTTACCTATATTAGTCTTTCCACTAAGTTAACCTTTATCATAATCTCTTACTATATTTACTAAAGATAATTTCTGCCCTTAGCTTACTGATACAAAAACTGTTGATGAGTAGGTATGCACCCTGAGGATTTAAAATAGAGCTGACTGGTTGTTTTTCATATATAAAACTTTAGATTTCTGATTCCTTTAAGATTTTTTTTTATAAGATTACCTTTTGAGATGACCAAAGTGATTATTCCTTATTTTGTAACCACAAAATACAGCCTGCCATTAAAATAATTGGCTAAGAAAAACACCTTGCTTACTTATACTCTGATAATGTATAACAAGTTGCTAGGGTATGAATGTATGTAGGTTCTTGGGACAACTTGTTTTTCACCTGTAATAAATAAAATGTTTAATCATGTAAGGAATATGGAAAACACGTTGTTTTTTACTTGTATTCATTGTAATCATTCACTTAAAATAGATTAAAACCACAAAAAGAAAAAAAAAAAAGATCCTACTCTAAGCCAGTAGAAATTCTGTCAATTTTATGAAACCATGGGATGCAGTGAGCTCCCAAAAGGAAGGGTAAAAGAACGGAATAGATCCTAATCTAGAATGCTGGGGGAAAAAATAAACACCCTCACTCTAAGAAGCCAGTAAAATAGTTTATAGGTAATATTTTTCACCATAGTTTTTAGTAGTATCACAAATGTTTTTGGTAAATTCTGATAGTATAATACACTAATATTACATGTATACTGTATGATATTTAGTAAAATAATTATTAGAAATTTATTTATTCGGTTGTTTATTTTTAGGTTTAAGCTAAAAGGCTCTTGATATTCAAAGCCTGGAGTTGTATTTATTAGTCTTGACTGGATTTTTGTTGTCTGTTTTTTAAATGACACTCTTGGGAGGAAATAGGACTTATAGGGAGGAGGGAGACAAGAACATGTAGTGATATATTGTTTGTGTTCTGACAAATAAACGCTTGCCTGGAGATCAGAGGACAAAGCTAGCAACTAGTTAACCAAGAGGCCAGGCAGTGGTGGCACACACCTTTAATCCTAGCATGCAGGAGGCAGAGGCAAAGATTGGCCATGCTGGGATATACCAGATCAATCTAGTCTAAAAGAGAAACAGAGCCAGGCAGTGGTGACACACACCTTTAATTCCAGCACTTGGGATCACACACCTTTAATTCCAGCACTAGGAAGGTTGAGAAAGGAAGTGATATGGCTGGGCAGAGAAAGGAATATAAGGATGGAGGAGACAGGAACTCACGCTCTTTCAGGTTGAGGAGTTGGTGAGGTAAGACATGGTGGCTGTGACTTGCTCTGCTTCACTGATCTTTCAGCTTTTACCCTGATATCTGGCTCCAGGTTTTTCTTATAAGACCATTTAGAATTTGTGCAACAAGAACATGCATGTGGGGTGTGTGTATGAGAGAGTAATCAGGATTATATACATGTATTTCGTTATTAGAGAACAAACAAACAAACAAACAAAGTGAATTCAGACTTATGAAACAATAAAAGCTGCCTAGCCTAACCTAGCTCCTATTATTCTTCAGGCTTCAAATAACTGTTCCTCTTATTTACTTATGGCATTTTTAACCTTCTTATAAAATATTTGTATTCTACACCTTAATAGTAGTTCTTTACTAAAACAATAGTTTAGTTAGGATTCTAGCCTATTCTAATTCAAAAGGAACAGGTAGTGCCCCTGTCTGTCCTTGATGTAACCAACATGCTGTGGATATCGCTTGTGTATGCTGTGAATGTGTTGCTCTGATTGAATAATAAATAAAGTGCTGATTGGCCAGTAGCCAGACAGGAAGTATAGGTGGGACAAAGAGAGAGGAGAATTCTGGGAACAGAAAGGCTGAGTCAGGAGTTGCCAGCCAGACACAAAGGAAGCAAGATGTGAAGGCAGAACTGGGAAAAGGTACTAAGCAACATGGCTAAGCATAAATAAGAATTATGGGTTAGTTTAAATGTAAGAGCTAGTCAGTGGTAGTCCTGAGCTAATGGCCGAGCAATTTTAATTAATATAAGCTTCTGAGTGATTATTTAATAAGTGGGCTGCGGGACTGTGGGGTCTTGGCAGCACCCGGAGAGAAACTTTCCAGCTACACCGACAGAGATTTTTTTTTTCCTTCCATAGGCATGGTAAACAGCCCAGTTTCAGTTGGAATATGAAAAATAGATATTTATCTTTCTTTAACCCCTTCAAATTAAAGAATGGAAATGAGAGCAACAAGTGAGATAGGAATAGGCAAACTGTACAATGCCTAAAAATTGATAAAATCTCAAGTATTGCAGAAGGACATTATGTGACTGCTACAAACAAACAAACAAACAAACAAACATAAAACCACAAGACTAAGCTGGGAGTGGTAGCACATTCCTTTAATCTCAGCACTTGTGAGCCAGAAATAGGCAGATCTCTGAGTTTGAGGCCAGTCTGGTCTACAGAGTGAGTTCCAGGACAATCAGAACTGTTACACAGAAGAAACTCTGTCTCAAAAAACAAAACAATCACACAAAACCACAAGACTACCCATAACCAGCTAATCTTAAGGTTTCTATTACTGCAGTGAACTATCACAACCAAAAGCAAGTTGGGGAGCAAAGAGGATTTATTTGGCTTATACTTCCATGCTGTAAACCATCATTGAAGAAAATCATGACAGGAACTCACAGAGGGCAGGAACCTGGAGACAGGAGCTGATAAAGAGGTCATTGAGAGGTGCTACTTACTTACTGGCTTGCTCCCCATGGCTTGCTCAGACTGCTTTCTTATAGAACGTAGGCCCACCATCCCTGGGGCAGCCCCACCAACAATGGGCTGGATCCAACTCCATCAATCACTAATTAAGAAAATGTCCCTCCCACAGGCTTGCTTACTGCCCAATCTTATGGAGGTATTTTCTCAGATGATTCTAGTTTATGTCAAGTTGACATAAAACTAGCCAGGACACAGGCTGAGACCAACTTGGCCAATTGGAATGATCTCTTTGTTTCATTATAAAAGTAGTTCCATATCATGAACCTTTCAAAATTCCTACTCCCAAAATGTATCTGATGGCTTGACACATCTAGAAAAGCCAACTTAGGGACAGAAAAAAGGAGTAAAATCCTATTGTGAAAAAAAAACTCACTCCTGGAATTCACTGCACCTTAACTTGTGAATAAGTCTCTCATCCGCTAAAATTCAGCAATTAAAATGAGCTATCCAAGGTAAATTTCCCACTTTACTTAACTCATTTTTTTTTAAATTAATAAACCTCAACTCCTTAAAAATAAAGCTGGAATAGGTTTTAACAATATTTGAGCAGAGAGTGGAAATGCATTTCTGTTAGGCAAATTCATTACTACTGGTGCACTCATTAGAGATTTTAAATGAATGCATTAGTTTGTGTAGCTGGAGATGACTATAAATTTAATGGCTATGATGTTGGAGCTTCCTTGATACTAATGCAGAAAATTATTTAAGAGTTAAGAAGTTTTTGAGTTAAGAATTTTTTATTTGGTATGTCATTTGAGAAATGCATACCTACACTACAACTACTCTGGTATGCTCCAAAAGAAGGCCTAGAAGCCTTGGAAGATATACTAGTAGAGTGAGTAGACATCTACATCTTTATAAAATTAAGTGGCTATTCTTCTTTGTAAGCCAAGCATATGTATAAAAGATGTGGTCATTAAGAACAATTTCCAGTTTTCAATGTAGATAATGGCATCTCAAGGTAACACAGACCAAATAGCAACACTCCACCTTCAAAGACAAAGTGGACACATTACGTTTGAATTGCAGCTTGGACTTTGAGATAACTGGAGTATCTTAACCTGCAGAGAACCTCAGCAGCAAGTAATAACCAGTATCAGTCAGAACAAAATACATGGCCAATCTACTAATGTACTGCTTGATTTATTCAACAGCTAAAACTCTAGCATGATTGTTAGAAACTTGATTTAAGAAGACAGAGTGAAGAGCTATACTTTCTCACAGTTTTTAGATCCAGGCAAATTCACAAATACAACTTTGAATGAAAAGGAGAACAAATCCCTTGAAGAAAGACTTCCTCTAAACTACTTCAAGTTTATGCAGTTTATCTTCCTCTAAAGTGTTACATCCATTAGGGGTGTTACATGTTGTTAAAAAGAATTATCTACACTTTCCTGTAAAACAGACACTGTCTCTGGGGATTCTTATTGCCTGTGTTATCTAATTAGAGGCTTGCAGGTCAGGTAACAAATGGACCTTTCTACTACTCATTAAAATACATTCATATTCTAGTTCAAAAATGCTAAAACACGTGTCATCTATAAATACTTTCTAACATTACTGCATACCACATAAGACTGTACGTTTTGCCATGTCTCAAGTAAACCAAGACACTCTTAAGATGTACAACTATTCAAAGGAGTTCTTGAAGTCAATCACAATGGACTATTGTTTACTTCTTGTTGGATAGTTAAGTTGTAATTTCCTAAATCTATGTTATACAACTGAAGGAGGAAAATTAGATACTTCTAGTAATTCATAAGGCTACAAATTAAATCTTAAGTTATACTAACAAGCCTTTTAAATATCCAAAGGTCAACTTTCCTCTCTCTATATCTTTCCTTAAAATCAATTTCCAATTTTATACACTACTTCTATGTTCATGTTCTCAAGAATTTATATTGACTTCAGGTTAAGTAACCATGTACTAAGTTCAAAGATTTTCACTACCAGGAGACAAGTCTCTTTGTAGCCCTCGACCAAAGATTAGGGATAAAGACTAGAGACAGTAAGAAATCATTTCAACATTTATTCAGTTTGTTTTAGCAGCTTAGAAATAAACTTTTTACATGAGAAGTTTTGCTTTATTATGATTAAAGCTAATGTATGAAGAACATATCCTAAGCATGTTCACTCTAAGTTAAATAATTTTTAATAAAGAAATGTCATTTATACATGGATATAAGATTTGTGTGTCATTAGTTTTATTTGTTCATGTATTTATTTATTTTGATTTTTGAGGAAGAATCTCACTTATGACTTCTGTAGCCGAGTCTTTCCTTGAATGCAAAATTCTCATGCCTATACAATTTTTCTGCTGCTGGGACTAAAAGCATGTGCTATTACACTTCATTTAGTATGGTATTTTCTACTGCAATTCTTCCTGATAATATATAAAAGAGCACTTTAGACAGAAGCAAAAAACACTTAGGTTCTTCCTTTAAAATGAAACTAGAACACAACATTTCTATATTTAAACATCTACAAACAATATGAATGTTTACAAGTATGTAATAAAAGTTAAGACAGGCAGTCGTGGTGTATGCCTTTTATCCCAGCACTCAGGAGGCAGAGCCAGGGGAATCTCTGTGAGTTCGAGGCCAGCCTGGTCTACAGAGTGAGTTCCAGGACAGGCTCCAAAGCAACACAGAGAAACTGTGTCTCGAAAAACCAAAATAAATAAATAAATAAAAATAAAAATAAAATAAAGGTTAATTGTTCCTAAAAATATTCAGTGGTATAAATAGTATGTATATAAACAATGATTCATAACCACATAAACATATATGTATGGCTATTAGTTACAAACAATAACAATTACTTCTTTGCTTACTTGTTCTACCCAAGAATATCTGCATACAATGTGATACAAAATGACTTTAGAGAAAATAATGGGAGACTACTGTCAAACTCACAAGTTATTTTAAGACTTGAAATTGGCAAGGACACAAAATATAACAGCAGCAATGTGTTCAGTATAAGTTGAAATCAGAAAAAATAGTAGGTAACTTTTTGATGTAATTGAACAAAGGGGTGAGAAAAGATACTATTTACTTATTTTATCAATCAAAGAAAGAGTCTTGCACATGCTAAGTTTTCTACCACCAAGTACATGCCTAGTTCTCAGAAAATTGCTAATTTGAGGTCCTAACCATGATTC
>CABHPQ010139365.1:0-10007 GCA_902168405.1 Peromyscus aztecus | reverse complement strand
CTCTCTCTCTCTCTCTCTCTCTCTCTCTCTCTCTCTCTCGCTTTTTGAGACAGGGTTTCTTTGTGTAATTTTGGTGGCTGTCCTGGATCTTGCTCTGTAGAACCAGGCTGGCTTTGAACTCACAGAGATTCCCCTGGCTCTGCCTCCCAAGTACAAAGATTTAAGGTGTGTGCCACCACCACCCAGCTTGCATATTCCCTTTTACAGCATGAATGAGAGCAAGCGAATACATAGCCAGAGACTACATTTCTATGTTCACTTTAAAACGGTAAGTTCCTATCAATGGAATGGAAACAGAAGGAACTGTTTTTTTCTTTCACTAACTGCTCCCAAACAACATGAAGCCTCTAAAATTGGGAAGTTCAGAAATTGGAAGAAACTTGGAAACCTGAATTATTTTACGAAGGAGAAAAAAAATGCAAAACCTACCACTAACTCTCATATGAAATGGTTACATAAAATGAGAAATTGTCCAATACAATGAACAATTAAGATGTATGGATTTTGTTTTAGTAGCACATGGATATCAGCATAAGTAATTTTTTTCTTACTTCTAAAATTGGGAAATCCATGAATATTAGAGTCAGGCAAGTTTAGTTCATATTGTATCCCTTGCAACTAACACTGTAAAAAAGTAAAATTAGTTCTCAAGCAAATTTTGTTAAATGACTAAATTAAAAGTGTAACTGTTGACAACTGGGGATACTGTGGTGTTATTGTGTTCCCCAAAATATTGTGTACCTTAATAAACCTATCTGGGGTCAGAGGCGGAACAGCCACAATATTAAACAGAGGTTAGGCAGTGGTAGCACACGCCTTTAATCCTAGCATTCCAGAGATAGAAATCCCTCTGGATCTCTGTGAGTTCAAGGCCACATTGAAAACAGCCAAGCATGGTGACACACGCCTTTAATCCCAGAAAAGCCAGCCTTTAATCCCAGGGAGTGGTAGAAGAAAGCAGAAAGGTATATAAGGCGTGAGGACCAGAAACTAGAGGCATTTGCCCTGGAGAGGCATTTGGGCTGGTTAATCATTCAGGCTTCTAGCAGCAGTTCAGCTGAGACCCATTCTGGATGAGGACTCAAGAGGCCTCCAGTCTGAGGAAACAAGACCAGCTGAGGATCCGGCGAGGTGAGGTAGCTGTGGCTTATTCTGTCTCTCTGACCATCCAGCATTTCACCCCAATACCTGGCTCAGGTTTGATTTTATTAATAAGAACTTTTAAGATTCATGCTACAGGATACAAAATGAAAAATATTAATGGATTACAGGAAATTATCTAAAGTGCTTAGTAACTCATAAAAACTAAAGTTTAAAAAAATCAATTAAATTCATAGCTAACATGTTGCAAATTTTCACAAATGTTTACTGACATGGATTTTAAAAGTTAAAATGCCTACAGGTATGGTGACACACACCTTTAATCCCAGCACTTGGGAGATAGAAGCAGGCAGATCTCTGTGAGTCTGAGCCCAGGCTGCTCTATATTTCGAATTCCAGGACAGCCAGGGCTATCGAGACACCATCTCAAAAATAATCAGAAAATCAAAATGTCTAAATCAAAGTCTCTCATACAAATATTCCCACAGCCACACTAAGAAAAAATTCTTTTAGTGAACAACTAAGTCAAACAACTAGGGATCACCAAGACTCTTACCTTTGAAAGTCATCTCATTGCTTTCACTTGTAAAACAGTGATATTTTCTTTCCTTATTCACATGCCCTAGTAAAATTTGTAGCAAGAAAGACTAGGTTGTGACCATAGAATGTTTTGACTGTTGTAATACCAATGGGCTGTTAGAAAGTGGCTTTCTAAAATACATTAGTATTTTCATTTTGTACCACTAAACATCAACCAATGGATTTTTAGTCCAGCCATTCAACAAAAATTTGTTGAGAGTTAACTGTACTTTTTTAGACTTTGCATCGGGCACAGGGAAATCCATAAAACTGATGTTCATTACTTTCCCATGAGATTCATCAAAAATAGTTATTGGTGTTTGACTCCAATCTCAATACATCCACAAACCATTGTCTAAACTGCTCCCAGAAAGAAACTGACCAAAATGTAAATATGATCAAGCCACTTATGCTAACTCTTCACTGTTGCTATACAGAACACTACAGGTTTCTTATTTAATTTTGTGCATAGAGGGGGAATTGTGGGGGCTGGACAACACAACATGGACTACTCATGTGAAGTCAGAAAAGAACTGGCAGGATTTAATTTTGTCCTTTTATCAGGTGGATTCTGGAGGTCGATTTCAGTTCAACAGGCTTGCCAGCTAGGAGTCTGTATAAGTTGAGCCATCTCACTGGCCTAAATTTTTTAATGTTAATTTTCTATTCAGGAACTCTGATACTCAGTTCCAACACCATAGAAGAGTTTCTTTTGAAATTTTAATACAAGTATGTATATCTTCTGTAAAAATGGATACATCTGCATCTAACTACTGCAGCTCTTCTATTTTGTTTGGGTTTTCATTATTGTTGGTTCAAGACACAGGCTATGTGTTCTGTTGAGTAAGTAATAAACAGTAGTGACAATGCTTGGTCCAGAGAATGCATCTATATTTCACAATGAAAAAGACACATTGAGAATTGTGGTTTTGAGGAAAGTAACATTTACTGGGAACAGAAGTTTTCCTTTTCCCCCCATTTATAAAGTTTTTTACCATGGGTATAAAATAAATTTTATAAACACTCTATACCAATTTAGATAGTATGTATCTTTCTTGTAACATGATTATTTGGTGCATTATAGTACAAGATTGTCTAATATCAAACCATCCTTGCATTCTCAAGATAAATTTGCATTTCCTTGCTATTTATTACTCTCTTTCCTTTTGCCTTCTCTGGGCTACACTGTAAGGGACTGTCTAAGGAGAGGCTATTATTAAATATTTTAATAGCGTCCAAATTTCCCACATGAAAATTAATTTCCTGAATAATGCATTTCAACAACTTTTTTTCAGCTTTTAATACTGTCTTTTTTAATCTATTCTTCTTTGATTTATTCCCTATTTTAATTTACACTATCTTCTTTTATTCTTCTAGCTTTTTAAATTTACTAATTTATTATTCATCCACCTTTAGCTAATATTTTTCTGATTACTTCTGCTCATATTCAAAAATCTTAAAACATACACTATAACTTTAGACCTTCCTTTAAAATTAGTAATTTCACAGATGTCATTAAAACAACATATTTTATTTAAAGTACTGTTCATATGGCCTATACTTGTCCTGATTCTCTCTTCATCTTTTTATTTCCTACAAAGGAAATTTTTAAGATATACTATCCTGTAAAAAATAAGACCCTTTTGAGTATTTCGGTTAATTTCTTAACTTGTAACTGTAGGAATACTATGTTTAATAGACAAACCAAAGGACAGCTTGAGATACATGATATCTGAATTACTTTTCTCATTGTGGTGACAAGAATCCTAAAGGAAATATAAGAGACAAAAGATTTATTTTATCTTTCAGTTTCAGAAGATCACATGCTAAGGAAGACATAGTGAAGTCCATGGCAGAAGAAGCCAGCAGCAGAGACATGCTCACAAGATGGTCAATCTTTAAAAGCAGAAGAACAAACTAGAACCAGAATGTGAAAACTTTGAAGTCCTACCTAATAGGTACTAACTTTGGCAAGCCAGTCCTTACATGCTAAAAGTCACACAGCCTCCAAAAATATCACCATGAGCTAAAAGAAGCAGCTCTGAAACACAAGATTCTGAGGACAGTTTACATTCAGGTCACTATAAGCCTATCCTTGTCTAGCAGCATTTGAGCTTCCACTGTCGGAAAGGATACTAAAGACCTTACTTTTGAAATAAACCTGCACACTCTCATTTTTAGAAAGTAATTTAAGTTCTTTTTAACCCACAAATGTCAAGTTCCTGACTACCATTAAGTGCTTCTCTATCATAACCCAAATTTTATTCATTTGTGGTATTCTTCTATACAAAATACATAGTATTCTTCTACAGAAAATAAATACACATTTAGTCTGTTTCCAAACTCACTGATGCTGTGGGATGGTCTGTATGTCAAATGTGTTACTCTGATTGGTCAATAAATAAAACACTGATTGGCCAGTAGCCAGGCAGGAAGTATAGGCGGGACTAACAGAGAGGAGAACTGAGAGAACAGGAAGGTGGAGGGAGACACTGCCAGCAGCCGCCATGACAAGCAGCATGTGAAGATGCCGGTAAGCCACAAGCCATGTGGCAAGGTATAGATTTATAGAAATGGATTAATTTAAGATGTAAGAACTAGATAGCTAGAAGCCTGAGCCATTAGACCAAACAGTTTAAACAATATAAACGTCTGTGTGTTTAGTTTATAGGTGGGCTGTCAGACTGCCGGGGCTTGGGGGGACCCGGAGAGAAAACTCTCCAGCTACACACTGATATTGTCTATTCCCTCCCTACAACATGTTTGTTTGAGATAGAGTATAGCTCAGTTTTGATTACAGGGATACAAACCGTGCATGCTTTTTATACTCTCTATAGGACAGTTTATCATGACTTTACGTTTGAAGTAGGTAGGTAACAAATAGCAAACTTGCCATGATATTGTTAAAGGAAGGTCTTTGTCAATCACTTAAACATGCATGACCTTGGCTCAGGAACCACACACAAAAGTTTGTGATGAAACAATTCTACATTTATATTTTAGAGGTATAATAAAAATGATCAAAAGCAGCACTTTTAGGAGCATAATATATACAAATAAAATTAAATTTGCTCAATAAATCATGGCCAGGTTTTGTGAGAGAAAGAGAAATAAATCTGAAAAATCAAAAGGAAAATCCACAGTAAAAATGCCACCAATAGGTTGCAGTATGGAAAATAAATTGACTAAAGTTAATGACATTAATTTTATCATACCGAGTAAGAAAAATATGAGTACTAAATTATAAAAACAGTGAATAAAAGTTGAAACTAAAACAATAAAATATTTGAAATATTATATTAAAATCAAATTCTGAAAAATGTGGTATCCTGAAAAGCAATCCATATTCAGAAAATGTGTAAGAATAATATGCAAAAATCTTACCCTGGTCAATATTTTGTTTAAAATATAGATAGGATTTTGCACTATTTTGTGACTGGGAAGACAGGTCATTTGATAAACTGGCTGCTATACATGTGAAAGAATCAAGGTTCAATCCCCAGAACCTATATTAAAACAGGGCTAGAGAGATGGCTCTGCATCCATCTCAGGTGGATTACAACCTCGTCTCCAAGGGAACTGATTCTTTCTTCTGGATTCTCAGACATCTGTACTTACATGTGCACTCTACCAGCAACACACACACACATATACACAAAACTAAAAACAAACAAACAAACCTTAAAAAAAGGGTACACTACCAGACCTAGCCAATTTGATAATAAAAGCAATTTTGATAATAAATGCTTTGTCAATATTAAGTTTAACATTCAGTATTAAATATTTAATATTTATATTTTAACATTTAATAAAATATTAAATATGTATTAAAGTATTTATATAAATGAAGTTTCACATGAAAAATACAAAATTCTGAAATTATTGAATTTATTATATAAAATTCACTTCAATTCTTTCTAGTCAAAATTGAGAATAATTTATTTTAAAAATCAGTACTTCTGTAGCATGTTAATATTTATCTCTGAAAGTATGATGAATACACGGTCAAACTTAATGGCTAAAAGGTACTTGGTTTTTAAAGTACATTAATATAATGCACAATCATCTACTGCTTTGGATAACTGGGAATTCAGGCGTCTTTGTGCAATACAGAATCTTACCAGTATAATCCGTATTGTTGCTTGCCCACACAAATTCAAAGACCAATGACACATCAATATACAAAAAAGACAATATAAAGTTAATTCCTCTAAGGGCCTCAAAATGAAATACAAATAAAAAATAAAAGGTAAACTAGTGACACACTATGTTGGTCCTGAATATAACTCTATTTCATAAAATATCTAAATGCTTTCCACATTTAAATTGAAAACACAATTTTAAAATTAGCAAATGAAAAATTAAACAAAGATTTAGCTTATTGCTAATCACTGGTTATCAAGGAAATGCAAATTAAAATACTGATTTAAATTATCAAATAATTTTTAAATATAAAACACCAAAACAAAGAAACTGAGTATGGTTTTACATATTTTGTTTTGTTTTGTTTGTTTTTTCAAGACAGGATTTGTTTGGGTACCCTTGGTTGCCCTGGAACTAGCTCTGTAGACCAGGCTGGCTCTGAAAGCAGAGATCTGGCTTCTCTGCCTCCTGAGTGCTGGGATTAAAGGTGTGCATCACCCCTTCCGGCTACACTTCTTTTTTATTACTTGGTTATTTATATGTCCTCTGGCAGAATGGCACTATGTAGCACAGGCTGTCCTCAATATTGTGAGCCTCCTGCCTGGCCACCAGAATGTTGAATTTCAAATTTGTATTCCACACCCAGCATATTCAACTAAATACACTTTCAGGTTTCTTGTGAATTTTATTACTTCTTATACTTCTTATGAAAATTTGCTTCTTAAGCAAAAACTTTCACCCGTGGTATTTTTAAATGACAAATGTACAGAGATAAATATGAATAATTAATATACTTTAATAGTAAAAAATAATATAACAACATGCTAAAGGAATGGTAAAATAACTCTGGTTCATCTTTTTAATGAAGTTATCAATAAAACCATAGATTACCAAACAACTGATTGTTGAGTAAATGAAATAGAAAAAAAAGTAAACAGATTGCTAAAAGATCACTCTGGACTAAGGAGATGACTCAGTACATAAAGTGCTTCTTGTGTGAGCACGAGGACCTGAGGCTCAGAGACAGACAGACAGACAGAGACACACTTACCCCACCCACATACTCACACACACATACCCCTCACATATACTCTTCCTTCAAATACCCTGAAATCCGTATTACACATATCAAATCAGGCTGAAAAAACTATAGCAAGGCAACAGAAATTGTCTTGGGTATCTCCTACTAGTCATTTTGTTTGGTAAAATTGAAAGAATACCTTGAAAATAAACAAAATGTTCTCTGTAAGCTAACCTGAAAAAAAAAAAAACCTACAAAGAATGGCCTTTTGGTGCAGACAAATATCAGTTATGCAGAGGTTAGAGGAGTAACAAAGTGGTGGAGCACATGCTAAGAATATTTAAGACCCTGGGTACAAAAGCCATCACCAAAACCAGACATTGACACACACAATGTGCCTGAAGTGTCAAAATATACATTAGCAGATACTACATAGATTACTGATTGTCATGCTTTATATAAGAAATAAGAACATTTCAAAATTACCTGCATTGCACTTTTCCCCAGTTTCACCACTTCAAATAATGTGACAGGATCCCCGTCACCATTCTGTTGAGGGTGTCCGTTAGCTCTTCCACGACCTGCCCCTCTAATTCCAGCTTCAATTCTGCTCTTTTCTCCTGGAGATTTTCGAGGTTTCTTATTTGTAGACTGAATTAAAAGATAAAGAAAAATTACACTAAATGAAGACTTACTTCTGTTTTATATAAACAAAGGTGTTTTGAAATACTCTAGGTCAATGATCAATCCTTACACAAAAACAAAACATTTAAAATTTTTTGTAATCAAAAAATTACAGTACAAACATCAAAATTTAAGTTTACAGAGATATGAAAATAAAGTTTAAAATCTCATTGGATATTTTATGTAACAATGTTTAATTATTTAACCACATCTACTCTTGACTTCACCATCTTTATATCTTCAATAAACTCTCCTGCATCTTGAGAATCCCAGTTCACTAAAACATTTCTGAGAAATCTGCATTTCCAATTTCTTTCTCTACTGAATTACTCAAAAATTCTTAATCTTTTCAAGAAATATTCAGTGGGCATTCTTAGAGCTGTTCAAGATACCAGGGATACAGTAAAATCAAAATAGTTCTGCCCTGATGTAGCCTAAATTTCGCCTACCTCCTGCTCCCAGTTATTTCTTTTTTTTGTTTTTATAAGACACAATCTCATATAGCCAAACCTAACCTCAAACTCACTATGTCACTGAAAAAACAACCCAAACTCCTGATCTTCCTTTTCTCTCCCAAGTGCTGGTATTACAGGCATGCACCATTGTGCTGCTTATGCAGTGCAGGGATAGAACCCACGGCTTTGTGCATGCTAGGCAGACACTCTGCCAACTGAGATACATCCCCAGCCCACCAGGTTTTTCAACATTAATACTACCTACCACTGTATCTTAAAGCCAGGGGTAATATGAGAAATATGTTTCTCACTTTATCCAATTGCTTCATCAAACTAACCAGCATCAACTTTGCTAAATGCGAAATTAAAAGAAATAGACATTATCTATTTCACCACTACTTCCTACTCCCAGTTATTTCTCTTTTGTTTTCCAAGACACAATCTCATATAGCCCAGGCTAACCTCAAACTCACTAGGTAGCTAAAGAGTTTCCCAAAATTCTTTAAAAAGTCACACAATTTCTTCCTTCAGGTATATTGTCCCTTCCTATACTATATTTATTGTCAATTGGTTTTAACCACAGTCTTGGTTAAGCATCTTTTCTTTTCAATCATTATACTTTTTTGAATAATTGATTACAGCCCTGTTCCAACAACCAATTTTCTGCCTCTTGTCTCCAAATCTATCCTTATTTATCTTACTTTATAATGCTGGAGCTGGCCCCTATAAACATCATTCTATTGCCGTCTGCTGCAATATTAGCCTTTATAAACAAAGGGCACTGTAGGAACATTACACAGCACAGACGGGTGTGTGTGTGTGTGTGTGTGTGTGTGTGTGTAGTGGTGGGGTTCTCTACACAATTGAGCTCTGTCAACTCGGCACAGTTTAGAGTCCTCCTACCACTATCATAACTTCCCTTTTTTTTTTCCCCCCCGTTTTTTTGAGACAGGGTTTCTCTGTGTAGTTTTGGTGCCTGTCCTGGATCTCACTCTGTAGACCAGGCTGGCCTCGAACACACAGAAATCCGCCTGGCTCTGCCTCCCAAGTGCTGGGATTAAAGGCGTGCGCCACCACCATCTGGCCAACTTCCATTCTTAAGAAGCAATAACAAGCCAGACAGTGGTGACGCGCACCTTTAATCCAGGCACTCAGGAGGCAGAGGCAGGTGGACCTCTGAGTTCAAGGGTAACCTGGTCTAGACAGAACACGCTATTAATTTTGTTATTTATGTAGACATCTGGAGCATTTCATTTTTACTATTAATGTATTTTATAAGCCATCTACAGCAATACCGAGAAAATACCTTGGTTGTTTTCTCTTTATAGCTATTACATTCCAGTGCATAAAGTTTAGTCATTAACTTGCTAATGGACAGTTCTTCTTAATTCTTTCTTTTATGCCAGAGTAGGTTAGGGGGTGGCAAAGAAGACTAAGCCCCTCTTCAAGGATGTTAAAGATTGCTAGGTGAGGAGGCCCTTACACCCTGCATCACTTCTCCCCTTCTGAGTATATTATAGGCAGTTCATAGTTGCTGAGAGTGGGGGACTTTTATGTAGTTTAGTTGCTTATAAGTTGTCTGTAAATAATTCCCCGCCAAGCTCCTCAAATAACTCTAATTAAATACATTTGTGCTCAAAGCTAGATGAGTGTAATTTTATCTTTGATGACCTATCTGGAGTGAATAGATGTTTGATTGTCTCCAAAGAAGAAGGTTCACATACCAATGTTTAAGAACCAGATGTTAATTGTGGGGCACTATTACCAAATATTTATAAACTGAATCAAATAAATACAAATCAAGGATAATCAAACTGATGTCCTTGCTTTTATTTTTTTTAACATACCAAGATAACAATTCAACACAGGCTGAATTAGGACATGCTGCAGAGAAAAAGAAAGAAAGCACAGAACAAGTAGAATGCTTAGTATGTGGTTGGCCCCTAACTGGAAATTAAAGATAAAAATAATTAGCAAATTTTGAGTATAGCCTGTTAATTGAATTATGGTATCAGTTTTAAATA
>CABHPQ010139363.1:3742-22935 GCA_902168405.1 Peromyscus aztecus | reverse complement strand
ATCCATCATTTGTTTAGCAGACACAGTTTGTTTCTCTTGTTGCCTTCTATGTGAATCTTGTCTCAGAGTCTCAAAAGGATACAAAGGCCTATGCAAAACTTGGTTCAGGAAACCCAGAAAACTGTGGTACCTGAGAAATTGAGGAATTTGCACTTGGCATTGTATTGTTGGGCGCTCCTTTCAGGTTGTTTTGAGCATATGGAAATTAACTGGCTAAACTGTAATGGAGAGAAATAAAAATGCCAAAGGCAAAGGGAAAGTGCTCCAGTCCTTCAAGGCTGGACCCCCCTCTAGCCATGAAAGGCTAGATTCATTCTTAAGATGCCACTGAGTCTTCTTTCCATGGACCCGCATGAACCCACACACCGGTGCTGTGACACACAGCGACACCATAACAGCTCTCAGTATGACAAGGGACTTAAAAATAATCAAAACATTTTTGCTAATACAAGATTCCCAATTTTACTTAACTCTCAGTTTTAGCTGGCTTCCTCTGGCACTCTACCTTAATAAAATGTGGGGGTTCAAGTGTAGGTTTCCCAACTAGACCATCGGCATCTGAGTTACATAAGAATGTACCACCTTCTTTTGATGAATGCAAGTTGCAAGGCTAACTATATTGAGAGAGTAGAAAAAAAAAGAGTCTCCCTCTGTGTAGAGCTTTGGAGTCATATTGAAGAACATCATGGGCACAGGGAGGGAAATGATTCTGTCCACTTGCTGTAGTGACTGTGGCTATTAGTATCAAATATTGGGAAGCAGGAACCAAAGGACTGGTATTGGTGTGGCGATAGTTAGTCTGAAGTTCTTTTGCCCCGGTGGTCCCAGGGCTAGTTTATCACAGCACCAGGTTATCAGAGAATGCTCATCTTAGTCCCTGTTCCCTTGCTGTCAAGAGACATCATGGCTGCAGCAGCTCTTATAAAAGAGAGGATTTTACTGGGGCTGGCTTACAGTTTCAGAGGTTTAGTCCGTTGTCATCATAATGGGAAGCATGGCATAAGGCAGATGTGGTGTTGGAGAAGTAGTTGAGAGTTCTACATCCAGATTTGCAGATGACAGAGAGAGAGAGAGAGAGAGAGAGAGAGAGGAGAAAGAGAGAGAGAGAGAGAGAGAGAGAGAGAGAGAGAGAGAGAGAGAGAGAGAGAGAGAGAGAGCCACTGGACCTGGCTTGGGCTTTTGAAACCTCAAAGCTCATCAAAGCTCACCCTCAGTGAAACACTTCCTCCAACAAGGCCACACCTCCTAATCTTTTTAAATAGTGCCACTCTTTGGTGACTAAGCTTTCAAATGCATGAGCCTATGGGAGCCATTCTTAGTCAAACCACCACAGTGTTCTTCTCTGCTTTCCTCTCTGTAGCTGGTAAACGGAGCTTCTTTTACCTAAAGGCAGATGTGAAGTACTGAAATACAATTTCAGGAGAAAAACGGCTGTCACCTCTCAGATTTTATTTTCCACTTAGAATTGAAGTCAGAGTTGTGAAGACACTTTTTTTTTTTTTTTTTTTTTTTTGGTTTTTCGAGACAGGGTTTCTCTGTGTAGCTTTGTGGCTTTCCTGGAACTCACTCTGTAGCCCAGGCTGGCCTTGAACTCATAGAGATCTGCCTGCCTCTGCCTCCCGAGTGCTGGGATTAAAGGCGTGCGCCACCACTGCCAGGCCAAGAAACTTTTAGAAGACTTATTTATTTATGTGTGTTTGTATGTATCTATGTGAATGTATGTGCATATGTGTGTGTCTGTACAAATGCCCATGCATGCATGCAGGCTAGAAGAGGGAGTCTGTTGAAACTGGAGTTAGAGGTGTTTGTAGGATGCCTGGCTTGTTACATGAGTGCTGGGATCTAAACTCTGGTCCTTAACATTGTACAGCAAGTGTTCTTAATCACTGAACCATTTCCCTAGCCTTTCTGTTAACCCTGTCCTTCACATTGGTATTAGGGACGGGTTCTGCATGCACCAATAATCAGGGATTAATACTGATCTCATGTAGCTCATGTTGGTGATCAACATCTACGGAGGAAAGGGCCATAAAAAGTTTAAGACAATTATGTTCTCTATAAGTTTTTCTTACCCAATGTTTGGATAAGAATGAAAGAGTATGTAACAATAATCAATAGCAGAATAAATGAGGCAGATAAGGCCCACACGCCAGGTAACAGGCTAAGCCTCAAGTAAAAAAAGCTGTGACATGCACAGTAGTGCCCTGACCCAGAGGAGCCTGAAACTAGACCCCCAAGATGACAATTGCCCGCACAAGACCTAGGGCCAAGTCAAGAAACGCCACAATAGCCATAGGAGCAAAGCCCACCAAACAGCATAACTATCTCAGCCCTTTGTTTAATAAAATGAGCTTGCTTACAACTCCAAGATTTTTCGTCTTCTCAACCCTGCCCCCAGGGGTACCTGGGCCACTGGAGCCAGAACAGCCACAGAATAAATAGTGCCATGGTTATCTTGCATATGGAATATTGACCTGCAAAGGTGGGAGAGGCCCATACCAGAAAGCTTGATAAAAGTGAAGTAAATTGATGGAAGTTATAATTGTCTAATCAGAGCAGTCTTAAATGGTCCTAGAACTACATTTATTTTTATTTTTATTTTTTTAACACAGGGTCTCACTATGTAGCCCAGTGTTGCACAAATCCTAAATGGTCTTATAATAAAAACCCGGAGCCAGATATTAGCGTGAAAGCTGAAAGCTGAAAGAGAAGCAGAACAAATCACAGCTACCAATTCTTACCTCACCAACTCCTCAGCCTGAAAGAGACTGAGTTCCTGTCTCCTCCTGCCTTATATTCCTTTCTCTGCCCAGCCATATCACTTTCTGTCTCAACCTTCCTAGTGCTGGGATTAAAGGTGTGTGCCACCACTGTGTGCCACCACTGCCTGACCTCTATGGCTAACTCTGTGGCTGGCTCTGTCCTCAGCTCTTCAGGCAAGCTGTTGATATACTGTTGGTATACAAACAGTATATCACCACAGCCCTGTGTCTTAGTTAGCTTTATTGTTGCTGGATGAAGTACTATGACTAAAAGAAATTTTGAGAGGAAAGTGTTTAATTGGGGGCTTACTTAGAGTTTCAGAGAGTGAGTTGATGACCTGGGTAGTATGGCAGGAGATAGGCAGGCATGGTGCTGGAGCAGCAGCTGAGAGTTACAGCCTGATCTGTAGGCAGCAGAGAGAGAGAGAGAGAGAGAGAGAGAGAGAGAGAGAGACTGGACCTAGTGTGGTCTTTTGAAATATGAAAGATTACCTCTAGTGACACACCTCCCCTAATAATGTCACATCTATGCCAACAAAGCCACACCTCCCAATCTTTCCCAAATAGTTTCGTTAACAGGGGACCAAGCATTCATGAGCCTCTGGGGTGTATTCTCATTCAAACTGCCACCCCTAGATTGGTTTGGGTTTCTCTTGTTGAACCTCTTAAGTGTTGGGATTATAGGTATATACTACCATGCTTGACTTTAAAATAAATTTTATTTTTCTGTATCCCTAACATAGTGATGGCCGTATGCTTATTGACTAGTGAAGGGTAAAGGGTCTCTTGGTCTTGCTGGGTTTTTTTTGTGTTTTGTTTTCTTGAGGCAGGTTTGGGTCCTCCACTACATTGGAAGATCATGAGTGCTGTTCACTGTAATACCCTCTCCATCTGGGCTACATGACCACCTTCCATATATTCCAGTTTTATGTCTCTGGAAGGAGAGAAATGCCTTGTAACTTCTAGAAAAGCTTTGCACACATTCCTAATGACATCTTTCAGGTTAGTTCCTAGATGTGGAATTATTGATTCAAAGTATATGATAAATTTTGACTTTTGAAAGAGCAAATTAAATAGAGAAAGTTATTCATTCCTTTCATCCATTTCTTTGAACAGTTGCTATTATGCAACATTATCATAGAAAAAAAGAGCCCTTTAATTTAGTGAGAAAAACAGTGTTGTCTTAATATGTCCATAAGAATTTAAGCTAGCATTTCATTGCGCGCGCGCGCGCGCGCGCGCGCGCGCACACACACACACACACACACACACACACACACACACACGTGCGAGCGCTAGTATTTTTCTTATGGAATTTATACCTTTTGTTTCCGTTCCCTCATTTTTGTCTTTAATTTTTTTTTTTTTTTTGAGACAGGATCTTGTTAGTTAACCCAGGCTAGTCTTGAACTTTGGATCTTCCCCCTCAGCCTCTTGAATGCTAGAATTACAGGTATGTACCACCATGCCTGGTTTCTGGGATTTTCTTTTTATGTTCTAAATGTCCATGCACAGGTCTTAGAAAACCAATAGATGCCAGGCAGTAGTGGTGCATGCTTTTAATCCCAGCACTCAGGAGGCAGAGGCAGGTGAATCTCTCTGAATTTGAGGCTAGCCTGGTCTACAGAGTGAGTTCCAGAACAGCCAGGGCTGTTACACAGAGAAACCCTGTGGTTTTTTTTTTTTTTAAAGGAAAACCAATAGATATTTATTTAAGTTTATATAAGTTTATTTACATTTTTGTAAATTCTGACTTCTTTCTGATAAGTTTTTTGCAACCTGATAGGCCTCTCTGCAGACGTAGCAATCCAAATTAGACCAAAGTAGGAAAAGGCCTGGTTTAATGGTTAAGCATACCTGGGTGATTCCCCAGTCCTGCAGAGACTGGGACAAGAGCCTGGAAGAACCATGTGTCTGTTTTCTGGGATGCAGCTTATATACCCTGTGGGAGTGGTCTTGAGCCTCTCTGGGGGAGGAGCTGTGTTTGATGGGCTTTGAAGGGGCGGATTTAGGGAAAGAGATGGGGGAGGGGAGTTGAGGTGGATCTTTCACCAGAACACTTTTCCCCTGACTTTTTCTGGGAACCTCAGAGAGTTTTGTGGGGTAGTGGTTCAGACATGGCTTTACTTCAGAGTCAGCCTGAGTTTCTAGTTCTTTTAAACCCTCTACCCAACCGGAGTTGCCACATGGTGTTGGGGGACTCTTCCCTTTGTGTTCGTGCTGTTTTGGACAAAAGACCTGGGAACCCCTTTATGTCCTCATGCACCAAGCCTGCCCTGGGCTGAGCCCTCTTGTATTGTTTGGTATTAGGAGGAGATTAGAAGTGGCCTCCACAGGTGGCGAACAGAGCAATAAGTGGGAAAACAAGCGAGATCAATATCTAATCCTGGGTAGCCAGTCAACCTTTTCAGAGCCTCATCTGTATTGATTTCTTTGGGTGACACTTTCCTTTCTTGGGTAATCAGTCCCTTTGCTCAGCAGGTGAACAAGCTAGCGCTACTTATTCCTGCTTTTGTAGGAACAAGGGCAGCTGCTTAACTCTGAGCTGCTGGAGAGGGGGGAGGAGCCCAAGAAGTGACTGCCTTTGGACTAAATTCTCTGTGCAGTGGCTTGGGTGACTCAAATATTTATCTAGTCTCATCTTTCTTATGGATTGAAGGCTCTCAAGGCCAGGGCATGCAAGGAGATGTGACTTAGTAGTGACAATACTGGAGAAAAGACCAATAAGTTCAATGGGAGAGACTAACTTAAAATGCTCACTATGGCTTCCATGAGATACTCATTATTGCCTTTGTTTCCTAAGTGGAGGAGTGGGGTTCAGGAAATCCATGTTATTTACTCAACTAGCTCCATTGAGAATTGAATTCAGATTTGGAAGAGACCAACAGTCATGACTGGAGGTTCCAAAATATAACCCCATATGGTCAGAAACAGTGGGATGAGTCTACTTGTCCTGTTTAGTGTTTCTGTTGCTGTGATAAAGCATCATGACCAAAATCAACTTGGGGAGGATAGGATTTATTTCAGCATACAACTCTCAGGTCATACTCCACCATTGAGAGAAGTCAGGGCAGGAACTCAAGGCAGGAACCAGGAGGCAGGAACTAAGGCACAAGCTGTGGAGGAGCACTGTTTGCTGACTTCTTCCTCATGGCTGGCTTAGCCTACTTTCTTATACACCCAGGACCTCTTGTCCAGGAGTGATATCCAGCACAGTGGGATGGGCCCTTCCACATTGATCATGAATGAAGAAAATGCCCTACAGACTTGGCTCCATGTAATCTGATGGAGGCATTTTCTCAATTGAGGTTTTTCTTCCCCAGTAACTCTAGCTTGTGTCAAGTTGATATTAAAAACAACTAGGACACTCTTCATTCTGTGATGTTGACAAGAAAGCAGAGTTGTATAAATCTTAGAAGACATGCTGCCCAGTATCAAAAGGGCTATGACCTGAGGGAGAGGTGATCAATTTTGGAGTTATGTTTGCTCTAAAGACAAAAGTAGGATGGGAGAGTAGAAGTCACAGGAAGGCAGATCATGCTTCTGTGGAAGGCAACCCTTTGCAAGCAGCTGTAGATAATGGGTTGTGCTGTGAGTTTTCCAATTTGGAGCCACATCATCTGTATAACCCTTTACTGAGGATACTAAATTTTTTATTTTAAAACTAGTGAACTAGTCATCCTTCAAGACACACTCTTCCAAATACCATGCATGCATCCATCCATACTGTTCCTGGAATGCCCATTATGTGCTAAAGAATGTGTCAGGAGCCAGTGGCTGATAATAAGGAAGACACAGTCTCTGATGGCTAGTGTTAATTGTCATTTTGATAGAATCTAGAGTCATCTGAGAGAAGGGCCTCTTATATCACCATGGAGGATTATCCTGATTATGTTAATTGAAGAAGGAAGATCTGTCCACTGTGCATGGCACCATTCCCCAGGTAAGAGGACCCTAGATTGTAAAAGATGGAGAAAGGGAACTGAACAGCAAGCGTGCATTCATCCATTGCTCTCTACATCCTTACTGTAATCTTGAACTGTGACCTGAAATAAACCTTTTCCCCTGAAGTCGCTTCAGTCAGCGTATTTTATCATAGAAACAGAAAAGAAGCTATAGATAGTCCTGATACAAAGGGAAGTCTGTGGAATGAATCTCCTCTCTGTGGCTTTGTTTGATGGTCTGCTGAAGAGGTCTCAGCCGAGGCTCCTCTATGCTCCCTTTGCGCCTGCTGTTTACCTTGACTGTGGTGGTTGCTGTTCCATATGGTGTTATGGATTTGAACAGAACCTGTGAGTGCCTGATACACTGGCACTTGGATCTCATTATCATCACACTCTAGGCTAAAGGTGCAGCATCCTCAGAGGTACAGAGTTATGCAAAAATATGTCTGTGGTTATGAGTATTCCCTGACTTCCAACTTCCTTAGACTTCCTCTGGTCATCAGACATGACTCTGTTGATGGGGCACAGCAGACCAGAAGTTCCAGAGAGTGAATACCTCCAATGTAGCTCTCAACAAACTTTATGGGGGTTGGTGTACCAAGTGCCCCGGCTCCCCATTCCTCAGGTAGAATAGCACTGTGTGCTCTATATTGATTTCCAGAACTCGCTGTATGATTAAGATCCAGCTTCCCATAATGACAACTCCTTGGTAACACACCCTAAATCAGATGCCTTCTTTGTCCTGTCTCACTTCCACACTTTCCTGTTGGAGTTTTCTGAGATTGCCTCTCAAACTCCTTGCCCTTGATTCTTCTTAGCATTTATTGCTGGAGAAACACAAATGAAAATCTCATGGATGGGTAATAGTGGGTAGGAGGGGGAAATCACATTATAATAAACATATTTATAGTCTAAGGCTGTGGCTGTGGCGTACAGAGCATGTGTGGAGTATAAGAGTTTTGCAGGGGTGATGGCATAGTTTGTATTTTAATTCAGTTAGCAATAAAATGTGTGCGCATTGTGCTGTTTTCTCCTGGTATCATCAGGAAAGCTCAAACCCATCCAAAGAGAAGAAGTGAGGCAGAACAGGAATCCACATTAACTTTGGAGTCTGGCTGTCCCTTATAACCGTGAGTTCTACGGGGGCAATGATCATATTTTCTTCCCCGCTATAACTCATGAACTTGCAAAAGACCTTGTTTCAGAGCAGGCAGCAACAGCGTGGAATTGACTTGTAAATTCCAGTATTCTCTTTATGAATTTCAATTTTCACCACCACATTTAACAAGAACAACCAGTCCAATCACCACAACAATTTATAGGCAATTTCCGATGGGTCAGGCACTGTATGGTTTGTGCTCGCCATACATTTTCTCATTTGAAACTCCCGACTTGTGTGTAAGGTGGTTCCATGGTACAGGAGGTATCCTGTGGCAGCTGTTAGTGACGCCCTGCCTTATTTTCCCATGGCTCTTCTGAGGTTGTCTGCAGCTGTGAGTCCCATTGGTGTGATAGTTCTTCGCCTCAGATGCCTCCATCTCTCTTATTGCCTGATGGCTTTCTCTAGAGCTATAGGAGTCTACGCTTTTGCATGTAAATGGAACTTGATGTAGAAATAGTTAAAACCACTAGATAGCTGTTAGTCAGTAGAGGATAGAGTAAATGGATACCCTTCTCCTGTCTGCTTGTCCCACATGAAGCATCAGAGGCAGGTTTGACAGCATTTCTCAGAGCACTTCCTGTGGGACCAGGCACGTGTACTCATTTACATGTGTTTAATTGACTTTGCTTCCTTTTCTGTCCAATTTTCTTTGTTTCTTTGACTGCCGATGAGAACTGCCCACTTCCAAGTTCTTAATATCAGGATCTATTCTGAGAAACCAAACTAAGACAGGTATCATTTTCCAACTGATAAAACTGGCAACATTCAGAGAGGTCAAGTAACCTGACTAAGATGGTTCAGCTAATAATTGATGGGTCCAAGATTTGAACCCACATCATTCAGTCCTATTGTAGCCAAAAATAAAAACAAAGGATATATTCATTTACAAAGGTAGGAATCTTTATTTATTCACAAATACCTACTATGTGATAGGCACTCTTTTAGGTCTTAGAAATGAATGGCATTGCCCAGTTCACATGCATTTTAGAGTCTAATGGGGGAATAAACTTGAAACTATTCACAAGGATTATTTTTTTTAAAGCTACAAAAAAAGGACCATTTGAAATATTTCCACTCAATAACCCAAAAGCACCATGGAAAAGTCAATGGTGCGATTATTAATCACTCGTACAAGAACAATAACTTGATAATTATATTTTCATACATTTATTAAGGATTTAAATCTGATTTTTTATACACAATGGAATTATGACAAGGCAGTGTTAGCAAGTTCATTTTGTATTCAGCTTCTCAAGTTATTAACTGACATTTAATAGTTTGGCAATTGATCTATGTCATTTTCAATTGTTGGCACATCTTCAGTAGAGGAAAGGGAAGGAATACCTGGAAGCTGTGTGGACGTACCTTCAGTGTGTACTACTGTGGCTTGTGGCTACAACTTTAGGACAGTATACATTTTCACATAGTCTATACTTTGTCTAGGTACGTCTGTGCACCCTGCCTTCCTATGAGACAGTGTTTAGTGGGTAATCTTTGTAGTCCTTGACAATGGTCCTTTTGGCTTTCACGTGGCATCAGTCACTGTCTTACTTGCTTTTCTTAGCTCATGATGCCTTTCATCTTTGGTGGTTCCCAAAGAATACTGACACATATAAGCTCTGCCTGTTGGTGACTACTGATGTGCTGTTGACACTTGAACCTGGGGATCGATGTCTAGACTGCTGCTACTTTGTCCTGTAGCTGACAGAACAGTTGAGAAGTTATTCCTTCCGTGTCCCTGTATCTCTAAGGAGTCTTGGCAGTTTCCCCGCCCTGGGTTGGGATGTTTCCAAGGGGGGAGGGGCAATCACCTGCCAGCATTTAAGTGAATCCCGTGTAGAGCCTTTGCATAAAATGGGCCTAGTAGGAGGTCCCACTAGCCCAAGGATAGTGGTAGAGGGTCCACTCACATCTCTTTGGCTCTTCCCATTTTTATGCATGTTGGCCTAACTTTTCATTGCTGGCACCTGCATTTCTTTCCTGGGTGCATCCTTCTTGCTATTTCAACCTGGCAGCTATAAATGCTAAGAAATGAAAGTTTCCTGAGAGCGGCCTTCAGCCAATGACTAAAGAGGAAGATGGTTTAAACATCACAGCCCCTCTGCCCATTGCACGTGATGGCTGAGTTCTTAGAGCGCCCCGTGTATTGAGTTCCTATTGCTCATGGCGGTTTCTACTTGTGCTGTTATGTCACTTTGTGGCTTCTTTCATCTCTCTGCCTCATGGTTTGCCTGAAGTCATCTTCCAAATGAACAATTACACTCAAATATTTGTCCCAGATTTTGCTTCTGTGGGAACCCAAACTAAGGCCTGGATTGTTGTAAAGATTAAATAACACTTGCACAGTTGTTAACATGATGTGTGTACATGTCACTCAACCGGTACTTGCTGCATTAACAAATGGGTATATTCAATTTCTTTATATGTAAGTTCTGTCTGTTATTATTTTATTATTTATTATCTGTCTGTTATTTCATTTATTACCCAGTTCTGCGTTGTGGCTTCTGAACTCAACTTTCATTTCTCTCAATTCATTAAGAATGGCTAATAATTCAGGATCTACTTGCTTCTTGTTTTCTTCTGATAATATTAGATATTAAAAATGTATGGGTTTCAAAAGGTAGTGTTCTATGATTTAAAAATGAAAAATCTATTCTAGAAATGCACACTTAAAATGGCATGAGGTCCAATTAACGCATGACACACACAGTCCAGTAGCCAAAGCTCATGTTTGCACTAAAACAACACTGAGCAGCTCAGGAAGTGTGAATGAGTCTTGGTTCTCATTTGACCAAATGCCTATGCACCATGCCTTACTTAATTATGAGGTCTTTTGGGACATGCCCAAAATGCCATTTACCTTTGTTGAATCACAGGTCTAAATGGGCACTGCGCAAGATAACTCTGGATGGAAGATAGGTTTTATTTGACATAGGGTATAATAAAAAAAAATTCAGACAGCCTTTAAAAATTGAGAAAGTCCATGGAAAAATCTGAGTTCATAGCCTCTCTTACAAAATTGAAAGATCTAATACTAGATTCTAGATCTGAGTTGACACTTGGAAACAATTGGCAAGTACTGAATAGCCATTGTTCCTTGTCATGGGGCATCTGGGCATAAGCTTTCTGTTCTATTATAGTCTCAGCCTCCCTCTGTTCTTATCCATCTCATTTGTTTAAACTACATCAACTGTCTTCCTATTTATTTTGGGTGGCAATCCTGGCTTTTCAGAGGTGGAAGGAAAAGAGGAACCTCTTTCAACTCTGTCTTCTTCCCCCATCTCTCACTTTCCTTTTCCCTGTCTTGGGAACCTGGCATAAACAAATCAACAAACAAAACATGCCTGCTTACTCAGGCTAAAAAATTCATAGATCTTAGAAGAAGATTGCAATGAGCAAATTGACAGTACTGTAGCACCTAAAGAGTAAGACACGATATAATTAAGTCCTTTACAGCTTAGTTAGAGGATTCATTCATGGTGCATGGAAGGTGAGTAAGGCTATGTGATAAACATTTGTCATTTTGCTCTGTAACTGGAAGTGTAACAGGAAGACAATGCAGTGGATTGTTTAGAATCCTTTAGAAACTGCTTGTGTGTGTGTGTGTGTGTGTGTGTGTGTGTGTGTGTGTGTGATTTTTTTTTATTGTTAACTTGATGCAATTTAGAATCACCATGGAAACAAATCTTTGGGCATGACTATAAGTGATTATATAGATTAGGTTAATTGAGGTGGTAAAAACTGCCTGAAACATGGGTGGTACCATTTCATGGGCAAGGGTTTTAGATTGAATGAAAAGGAGAAAGCAAGTTGATTACAAACATTCACCATTCTCTGCTCCCTAAGAATGCAATGTGACCCAATACCTCCTGTTGTGGCCGCCATACCTTCCTGGCCAGGAGTGACTATATTCCTTGGAACTGTAAGCCGAAATAAACCCTTCCTTTTTTAAAGTGGCATCTCTCAGGTATTTTTGCAGTAGCAGTGAGACAAGTAACTAACCGGTACCAGATATGGGACCAAAAGCCCTTGTGCTTTGCCCAGCAATAGTCTGTGTTTTAAATACATGGATTATAATAATGCACTCAACATGAGTCTTATTAAAATTTAATCCCAGGATATCCCCCAACTCTTCTTGGACCCTTAAAAAAATCAGTATAAAAATCTGCTTGGACAGACCTGCTATTCACAAACTAAAGAAGACAAATCTCTGAGTGTAACTGTTGGGAGATTATATATTCCTATTCTTTGGGTAAAAAGACACTGTACATTCGCCTTCAAGAAGCTGCAGACTGAATAATGCTCACGTATTTGGTATAGTCAGGAGCACTGAACACTTGTTTATCTGTCTTATGTTTCCCACATTCATAGGGATCAATATAGCAACAAATTCTTTGCTTTTGAAAGTTAAATCCACTCAGATTAGTGCAAAATTCTTCAACATCAGGTGGTCTCAATAAAGTTACATTCTTTTATTTCAGCCATACTCTTTCCAAACTAAACACTGTCCTAAAATATATAATATTGATGGTCTTTAGGAACAGTAATTCTTAGCCAGTGCCACTTGTGTTCCTGGGGAAACTCGACAGATCCCCCACATAGATTAGGTATGCTGTGCCTCTTTCTCTCTCAATTTTATATTCCATGGCGATTTGGCTCCCAAATCATGAGTACACTGTCAGATTTAGTGACCTCATTTCTCATCAATGACAGCTTTAATGATGCCCAAATATATCACTCACTTTCCCCCAGCCCCAAATAGACCAACAGTATATATCATTTTTCACCCAATTTGACTTATAGGCTATTTTTAAAAAATCATTCTCATTCTTTTCCAGACAAGGTTGATAATTCAACTGGAACTTACACTCACAGAAATTCAATAATTACCAAATTAGAGGAAGAATTAATTCCCAACTTGGTCTTTCCCTATTTTAATGCTGGCCAGTTTTCTGTGACTTTTGTAAAGGGCAAAACATATTTTAGACCCAATTTAACTTTCAATTTATCAGCATACTGTTCAAAGGAAATGAATGTAATTTCTAAGTTCAAATTAATTCCTAATACACTGGAGTGTGGATTTAAACAGTAGACAAACACAGCACTAATAAAAACAACAATTTTCCCTCAGCTGTACTCCGGCTCTTCAGCTCTGGGAAGGGAACCACAGATGTTGCTATTGTTTGTTTTCACGGCTGGTTTAGCTTTCACAGGAAAGAGGGCATGAAAAGAGGCCCCGAAGCTCTGCGTACATCTTCTAAGAAATTGCCATTCTTTTCCTGTTTTCTCAAAAGTCTCTCTTTGAACCAAACTCTTGAATCTTCAGTTCTCTTTCCTTGACAGGAAGCTGGTAAGTTCATTCATATTCCTTGTGAAAGCACCAAGCAATACTTAAAAATACGCAGAGATGTATAACCCCTCCCAACCCAATAGCCATGTTCCTTTCTAATGCCAGCCCTTCCTACTTCTTTCTTTCTTCTCGTAGAAGATCATGATAAATAATTCAATGTGTAAATTTTTGATAGTAAAACTGCATAGCTTCCTAGCATTTGATGTTGCTAATTTTTAGCAAGTTGAAAATAATGTCTATATGATGAGTGAGTGACAGGTCCACTAATGACTCAGTAGAAGAAAGTGTAGACTTAGTTTTTATGCCACATGTATATTATCATATCTGAGAGTTTCATATATTTTCGTCCCCTTCCCAACTCCATGTGCTCCTTCTGGGCTCTTAGTTATAATGCTGTATTCATAAAGACATGATAAGTATGGTATAACTCAGAGCCAGTCAGAGCTCTTCTTTGTGATTGAATGGATGGATGCTTTGACTATGGATGTAGATGAGGTTGAGGTTGCCATTGGTTACCACAAAGTAGGGGCTTATCTGGGAACAATGAGACCCTGATGACTTGATCCCAGAATCATTGCTGGGCTTCCTAAGTTGCATGGGCCAATATAGTCCATTGTTTTAACTTTAACCAGCTCGAGCTGGCTTCCTGTTCTTTGCAATTAACATTGTCCTGATGTATATGCAGATTGTGTCATACTTCTCGAAAGTATCCAGCCATAAAATCTCTCAACATAATACGATGGAAGCATCTACACAGACAAACTGCTTTTGTGTTAAGTTTCTGGCTAACATGAAGGAAAATGCTAAACTAAAAAGACAATTCATTTGCATATTTGATCCACAGCACTATAGAAGAACATCACAGAATAGGTACTACTGGAAGGCCCTAGGAAGATGGACTAAAAATGGAGTAGGTTATGTCTGGAATTGGAAACATCCCCTACATACTTATATGTACTGCCAGATGGTGCTACTATTTTAGGAGGTACTGGAAACCTTGGGAGGTAGGGTTTAGTTGGGTGATGTAGGTATGTCCTGGGGGCTATATCTTCCCATGATCACTTTCCACACTGCTTTCTGCTTTGTGTCTGCTGTTCCTACATGCTCCTGCTGCCATGGTATTTTGCCTTAACTAAGCCAAGGACCTTGAACTGAACTGAACATTCTGGAACTGTGAGTTAAAATAAATCTCTCCTCTTTCAAAATACTCTCTCAGGTATTTTGTTATAGCATTGACAGGTCAAACCAATTCCAGGTAAAAATAGGAGAGAGAGAGGGGGGGGGGAAGAGAGAGATTCAGAACACAGGGCTCTAAGTGTTTACTTAGTACAGAAGTTGAAAAGTTGGAGGCTAGAGACACATTTCCATGTGCATTTAGAGACTTCTGACTATTGAATGGGAAGACTGGATTGAGTGGGAAGACTGGATGATGTAAGCACAGTATAGAATTAGAGGAAGGCAGTGAGCAGTGTGGAAGAGGAGAGCTAAGAAGGTGCCTCACCAAAATTATCAGGAATGTAAGATATAGAGAGAGCTAATATAGTATGATTTAAAATTTTTTTTAGTTTGATAGGGAAGGAGTGGTGAGTGCCTCAGCTCGTAGGCTGTAAGGGCCTTTGGAGAGTTATTGCCAACTATAGGCTGATGACTTTGAAATTATCAACCCAGCCTTATCTCTCCTCTTAGTTCCAGATTCAACTGACTGTTCATCTCTGCAGGAATGTCTTATCATCATAGGTATGACTCATCTAAAACTCAGCTCATGGTTTCCTGCTTCTTGGATAAAGTGGTAATTACTTGATTCAACTACCCACTATTCAGCCATTATCTGTCCATCCTCAAACATCCCCCAGAACTCCTCACATGCCAGGGCCTGTGCCATTTGTCAAGGGGGAAGATAGGAAGGCCTGGCTCGTACTTTAGAACACTTCAGTCATGAGATGAAAAGGATCGTCAACACACCATTGCAGCACAATTTACTAAGTAAGCGCAGCAATATAGGCTTGTACAAAGTGTCAAGGGAAAGCATGCTGGCTATGGAGATTAAATGAGATTATATATGTGCAAAGTACTTGTCAGCTATTCAAATATTAGTCATTATAATCTTTGTAACAACTTGTGGAGAGAGGCTGGGATGATTATCCTTTTGATTTTTTTCTTTATATTATATGAAGCTCTCTATGTATTTCACTGCAAGTTACAAAATACAGAAAATAGAGGCTCTCAAATTGAGAGCTTCTTTTACAGGTAGTGCTTTATATTTTGCTGTTTCATTACTGTCTTTATTTCTGGAACTTTATCTTCCTTTCAGATAGCCTTCATGCTGTATACATTATAGTCCCAAGTTGTTTTTTTTTTTTTCTTCTTCTTAAGTTAAATTACCAAGATTTTCTCATGTCTCCTTATCTGTACTTTCTCATCTTGGGTCGTATTGTGGGCAAGAGGAGCCAGGGAGGTTGCCATGGTAACAGGTAACATATCTTTGGCTCAACTCCAGCATAAACCCCACCTTCCTGGTTAATCATGATGGCTGTGTAGATTTGTCCCCACCACAGTGCTGCTCTCTGCCACCCCAGACATGGAGCTGAACCTGTGTGCATGTCAATTTCCTTTGAGTCTGAAAATCCTGTGTCTGCTGAGGAAGACCTACCATTCTGTCTTGATCTCGGTCACTACAGTGAAGCAGAAAGTGAGATGAGTCCACCTGAGTCACACTGATGGACGACTTCCTGCTCACAGTGGATGTCTAAATCCAGGGCCTATCCATTCTGGCCTCTGTTTCCTCTTCTTTAATTCTTCCTTAAAACCAATACCATCAGAATTTCACCAGCACCACTCACTAGTCTATCTCCTGCTGAACTATCCATTGATTTTTTTTTTTTTTTTTTTGTGCTTCCAAGTTCAACAGCGAGTCCTCAAATACCACCTGACTTGCTTTTTTTCGTGACATGGATGAAACCCTATCTCAAAAAACAAAACAAAAAATTTTTTTAAAAAGATTTATTTATTTATGGTTGTGAGCCACCATGTGGGTGCTGGGCATTGAATTCAGGACCTCTGGAAGAGCAGTCTGAGCCATCTCTCCAGCCCCAAAACAAAAAAATTTTATCTCTGGCTGCCATATTGAAAAAAGACTGCAGGAGAACAAGGGTCAAATTAGGAAGACTGGTTAAAAGGTTATTTTGTTAATTCAGTGAGACAGACTCGTGGCTCGTGTGGAGATGGCAGCTGCTTAATTAGTGAGATGTGGTCAGACTCAGGATATATTTTTAAAGCAAGGTGACAAGATTTGTTGTTGGATTGGATGTGGATCTAAAAGACAGTCAAGATGATTCCAAGCTTTTTATTTTATTTTATTTTATTTTTTGTTAATCCAGTATAAAATATTTTCAGTCCTTCAGTGAGGTACAATATAATTAACAGCTTATGAACTTATTTTCCAAACCCTAGTTAACTTTTTAGTGGATCTGATAATAACATTTGCAAATTTGCAAACAAAGTATTGCAGCCGAAGTCCTTAGGATGATGCCCAGTGCACATGACTGGTTTTTTTTTTTTATAATTTTAAGTACCATTGAGGCAGATGAATCAGGATTTAAATGACTTATTGTATACAAAGCACATAGAATAGTGCCAAACATAGTTGTATAAGGGTGAAGTACAATGATTTTTATTTAATTCATCATTAGATTTTACAATGTATGGAAAATGATTTGGCTTCCTTAAGTCTCAATTCCTCATCTCTGAAGTTAAAGGGGTTAAAAGAGCTATTGGGGCAATGAATTAGATAGAGTATAATATGCCCAAGCCCTTAAAGTGTCCATAACAATTTCTCTGTTGGGGAACAGTCATATTATTTCATCTATTTACTTATTTATTTTATGCATATGGGTGTTGTGACTGGATGTATTCTGTGTACTACATGCATGAGGTACCTGAGGAAGGCAGAAGAAGAAGGTGTGCAATTCTCTGGAACTGGAGATACGGATGGTTGTGAGCCATCATGTGGGTTCTGGGAATGGAACCCGGGTCCTCTGGAAGAGTAACCAGTGCTCTTAAGCCACTAAATATTTCATTTTAAAAGACACTGCAGGGAATACCGAGAGGAACATGTCTGCACGTGCTGGCTTTAATGCATGTCAGAGTCTGTCTCTTTACCTTGCAGCACTACCATTAGTATTAGTGAATACAATCTATAAATATTTTCATGGTTTTTTGTTTCATATGCCAATGAATATTTCTCCTCATTTTTCAGAGATTAAGAGAGCCTTCAGCCTATTTAGCTAAATCAGGACCTGAGCCCAGAGTCTAATATACTTTGTTCCTTTTTATTCTTGTTTCCCATCCCCCCCCACTAGATGATTAGAGAAATTCACAAGACCATACACCAAGTATGTTGGCTCCCAGCTTTAAAAAAGCAGCAAGTGCTCATTATTTTGTAGTTCCTGTGGGCCAGGGAGCTGGGAACAGCTCTGCTGAATGTATCTCCATCAGACTCTAAGGATTACAGTGAGCTTGAGGCTTGCTTAGGGTCAGGGTCCACTCTCAGGCTTGCTCACATGTTTGTTTGAGTGTCTCTAGTCCCTCTTCCTGTGGGCTTCTCCATTGACTGCCTCTGTCTCTCCATGGTAGCTGGCTTTCTCAAGGAGAAGGGAAAGGGGAAGGAGAGGCAGAGGTCTGGGACAGAAGACATAACCTCTTTAACTTAGTCTCAGAAGTTGACATGCCATTATTTCTGATCTATGCTATTGGTCATGCAGCCTATCACTAACTGGTAAGTGTGGGAGTTTGGCTACCTGGAGGGGGGGGGGGGGCATCATTAGCTGCCATCTTGGAGACTGGCTCCCATAAGAACAGACTTATGGAATGTGTATATAGCTGTAAATTCTTTATATCTCTCTTTATCTCCTTATTACTTAGAAATTTCTGCCTTGCAAGCAAAACAAAACAAAACAAACAACAAAACAAAACAACCCCCCCCCCAAACTACAACTTTCTGTCATGATCAGACATGTATGAAGTACCTACTGTGTGCTCTCTCTTACTACCATCCCAGCTCCTGGGAGCACCAAAAGCTGACACTCATTGTGCAACTACCAAAATGGTCCTCTCTAGCTAAAGCCACTAAAGGCTCTTTTTGCCTTAGCAGTGAGAATGTAGCGAGAACAGACAGTGCCCAGATCTGCTCATGGCTGGAGTCACCTCTAGAGAATGGTCCAACATCAATAGCAAAGTGTGATTGGGAAGACAATTCCAGGCTTTGGAGTGAGCTCCATTGATCTCTGTAATCTTTTAATTCCTATATTTTGGGAGTGGTTTGATTACCTGTGATTACCCGTGTTAAAGGTTATCCGAAACAGCTGCTCAGCCATCTTAGTCATTTCAGAATCAGCCAGGGTTCCCGAGCTTTCTCTACCTGTCAATTTTGATGGGATTTTCCTTCTACCCTTCTAGAAGCTCCCTAAGAATTTTCTCTTAAATTCTGCTAGTTTTCTGAAGGAGCTGCAAAAGGAAGGGACACCATCGTAGGTTCATTTTCCCTCTTTCATTGTCAATATCCAGTCACTCTATACTTCTTAACTGTTGGAAAAAGTACACCTTGTTTATGAATCTGTTAGAATCAGTTATCTGTAGCTGCATGACAAGTTACCTTCAAATTGAGTAGCTTAAAGGGCTGGAGAGATAGCTCGGTGAGTAAAGTGCTTGCTGAGCAAGCATGGGGACATCAGATTCCCCAGACCCATGTAACTGCCAGTCTGGGTGGCATGCATCTGTAACCTCAGTGCTGGGGGTGTGGAGATAGGTAGATCTGGAAGGCAGTCAGTCTAACTGAAAAGGTGAGCTATAGGTACAATGAGAGACTTTGCCTCAAAAAATATTGTGGGGAGTGAGGAAGGGCGACACCCAATGTTTACTTCTGGCCTTCACGTGTGTGTGTGTGTGTGTGTGTGTGTGTGTGTGTGTGTGTGTGTGTG
>CABHPQ010139362.1:0-22956 GCA_902168405.1 Peromyscus aztecus | reverse complement strand
GAGGTGCTAATTTCTCTTTCAGCTAGCCAAATCCACACTTAAATATCCTATAAAAGTATCCTCTTCAGGAGAGAAGAGGATTCTCACATTTGCCACTTTCCTTCAACAAGATGATTTGTCATCAAGAGGGTAGTTACCTCAGCTTTGGGTGTAAGATATTTCATTTGTAGCCATTGCTTGGAAGGAAACATGGCAGATATGAGTGATTATGAAAGATGTATTGGCAAGAACTATACTAGACTGGACTGTGCTAAGTTCGGTTTGCCTAAAATAATGATCTACATTCCCAGAATTCCCTTTTCCATATCATTCAGAGTGAAAGCTGATCCAATATTCTATAGACTTATGGGTGGGGTTTGTCAGGGATAGGCAAAACAAGAGTCAACAAGTGTAGGCACCCACATGTGTTTCTAGGTTGCCCTCATTTTCCCTGACTTCATGTTGCCTTTCTTCTGCTGACTTCACTGACCCTCCATCTATGTGAGACCCAGGGAGCTCACAGCTGCTCACTCTCTAGCTCCACACAGACCTTTCTACCGCCCCTAATTGAAAGTCCTGTCACAGTGAGACATTCTAGACTTCATAAATTTTCTGGAAGTTCCCACTCATCTATCCACACAGTGCTTTAGCCAGATCAGTTAGTCAATCTCAGATTTTCCAGCCTCCCTCAACAAGATGTTTCTTTCCAAGATTCTCCTTTGTGATGGGAGAATGTTCTATAACTCCCTTATTTCCTGCAAGTACTTACAAGGGCTCTGTCTTCCTAATCAAATCTTGACCAATTAAAGGTAGTATGAACACAGAGCTGTGGTTGTGTTGGTCACTTCCTTCAAGCCCTTAAAAGATTCCTAAGTACACACACAATTGTATGTTATGAAAGTGTGGCTCACTATGGCAAGAAAACCAAACAGGAAGCCTGGAATTAAGCCGGGATATTCACCGGTAATAACCGTTCTTCGGTTCTACATCCACTAAGTGGATTAAGCGCAATTACAGTGCTCTGTGTTGAGCGACTGCCACCAGGGGGCAAAGATAATATCTTAATACAAAGCAGTAACGGTGAGAGTTGTTTACTTAATACCAGGATATAAGCATTACTGTACTCTGCAGTTTATTCAAGCTACTTCTCAGCTCCATGAATCTTGCAAGTTAGATATTATTATCCTTGTTTTACAGAGAAGAAACAGATGTTCAGAGTGTAAGTAACTTGCCCATCCCAATACCCATCTTAACAGTAAAGCAAGCAATCCTTCTAGGAAGACATATGGCTACATACTTCATCAACAATCCATCCACGTTTGTCTCCAGTGCTCTCCCATGTCCTGAGTCCTCTTCTTTCTGGAACATGTGTGTCTCACACTAACTCCACACTGGATCCTTTGTTAACCACACTGTGTTCCACCTCCTCCTTTTGCACATTCTGCTAGGAGGCTTTCACACAGAAATATTTGTCATGAACAGTGTTTTACTGATAAATAATACCTGCACACTTTCATTATTGTGGTCTTAGAATTGGAACTTGTTCATTCATTTATTTAACAAATCGTCCCTATGTTTCTGAATAGCTGGTAAATGATTCCATCCCCATACTGAGGCAGTAATGAAAAAACCCCATCAAGCAGGCCTCTGGAGTTTTCTATGCAGTAACCTCAATGGAAACCTTATTCCACATTAGGTGATCACTAACTGTGAAAAGGCCACTCCTTTTGTTCTCCTGAATTCTCTCCATAGAACTGTCAATGCCTCTGCCTTCTACAATGCATGGAGTAGAGACAGTTCAGTTTGGACCTCTGGTGTTCAGCCATCATCTTCCTAACTCCTGACTAGTGAGTTAGGTGCCAAGGCCTCAAGTATAGGCATAAATGTCATGATTCTAAAGAACTCACTGACATACCAATGTGGCCATATGGTGCCAGCCCTAGCTGATTGGTTGATTGTTGTTGGTACATGTGGGAAAACAGGACTATGAGAATCTTGAGGCTGTCTCTAGTCTCTTAATCATATCTCTCCTTTGCACCTAGCTCAGTGCATGACACAAAGCACGTGCTTAATAAATGATACGACTCAACTCCTAATCTTAGACTTTTATTTAAGTAAATGAAAAAGTACTATTTGCCACATATTGTTTCAGACACCACACAAAGCTGTGAAGGAACAAAACAGACTTGAATCCTTCCTCACACCCTACATTCTGAAGTTAAAAAAAAAAACCTCCTAGTGACTCGTACTATTGCCCTTGCTCCTGAGTACCAGAGCTGAGCTTTGGTTTCCTCACTGTCTAGCTATAAATTGGAAGAATTACATATTTTATAAAGTTATTTAGGTCCTAAGAGTCTTATGAAGGGTATAGACTATATGAAGCATCATGGAAATTAACTTAATATTTATATTCTTAAATTAGTATGTTCATATTAACTTTATGGAGAATCCAGCAATGCTAGAATTATTGTTTTTTCAATCCAGCTCTCTGCCACTTACTCTAACTCTCTTTACAACATCATACTCTACATTTGACATGCTCTATAGGATCCAGTGTCTTTCAAAAAAAGAATGTAATAGATAGATTCATACAATAGAAACAACTCAAGGACCACCAAGAATCTTGATCATAATAATATTTAGGAGACACAGAACCTCATGAAACTCTGCTCAAAATGTGTGTCAATAGGCCACTTTGTAGAATTATTTGGTTGAAAGACCCATATCCAAAATCATTCTTATCTCAGTGTGTTTTGACTGCATAGCAATTAGTTGCCAAGCATCCTACAGAGTCTGAAAGGTTTCTTGATTTTGTTTTGTATCAAAAGAAATGAGCATTGCATCCCTCTAAATTTTATAGGGCTTTTTCTCATACCCTATACCATTAAAATTAATGCAAATCATTAAACAAATTTGCATTCTAAATCAGCACAAGATACTCTCCAGTAGTGCATTATGATATTTGTAGGTAAAATACACTGTGAAAATGTATTAGCTTCATAGAAAAAACATACAAACATAAATATAAGTAAAGAAATTTCTAGCAATTCTTGATACTCAGATTAAGATATTTCTAATTCCTACCACATCTGGATTTTCACTATTCCTCACAATAACAATACAGCAATTGTCCTTTTAAAAACAATGGCATCTGAGGAAAACTTTGTACAGGTGTTGAAATGACTAGCTTGATGGATGGCTTTCAAATGCTGCAGGCGGAGAACAAAATGTATGTCTAAAGACACCACACCACCTCTAAATTTAAAAAAAAAAAAGTTACTGCCCTTTGGAGATTTTTGTCTCTCCTTAATGCATTAAATATACTTCATACAAAATTAGTAGATATTTGTCTGAGCAGATATTTTAGTTTTCTTAAAATTATTTTCACCTTTGAGAATGGGTAACCTTATTATCTCAAACAAATGAAAAGGACTATTTTCCCCAGATACAAGCATAAGCTACTCAAAAATTAAAATCATCTTCAATAGAAATCTATTTCACAACATGATAATTGAATGCAACATGATCCAAAATAGTTATTTCATAAACTTGCTAGCCTATAACAGAAAACCAGATGTTTCTAATTTCCTCAGAACTGAGTTGCAGTTTGTGATAGTGGCCAGAAGAGGGCAGGGTCTTGTTTCTTATGACCCAATAGTACTTTGTGTATTTACAATGTTGTCTTTAAAGAGAATTGTTTGAAAATGTTTTCCTTTTTACAAATAGTAGCTAGAGAGTGAAAAGTCAGACATTCCAAAAAGAATATATTCAAATTTATTGGGTTTACTTACTACTGATCATTTATCTGCAAATAAAATAGTTTTAAATACTTGGAATAACTTCTGATCACCTGTGGTGGGGTCGGGGAGGAGGAGGAAGACATGGAGAGGGAGAGGGAGTTGTTTTAGAATAATAAACACATAGAATTAAACTCGGTTTTTAATCCCCCCTCGGTTCGTTTTCTACCATAGGAATTGCTTTTTACAAATTTTTACAATTATAACCCAACTCTACAATAAAATAAAAACAGGTATGGCTTTACAATAGAAATGATAATTTATGGAGAAAATTCATTGGTTTAAAATAAAATTATTTCCTGAAATAGGTTTATTCAAGGCACATATAATGTTCAAACGTTTCTTTGATTTAATAAATGCTAAAGAAAAGTCTTCAAGTCTAAAGTCTATTGCTTAAAAAACAGCATTTAAGGCTGGTAAGCCATTCATATACTCATTGAAGAACATTAATGGGGTGGGGGTGCGCGCATGCGCGTGTTATGGTTCCAGAAACACCACAGAATGTTAGAGCTGATATGTTACAGATGTTCCTGATTGGGCCTGAAATAAAGTCTACCACCAGTTACTAAGTGCTTGCTGGGAAGGTGGGACGGCTCCCTAATCATCCCTGGAAAGGAGTAATCCAAAGCTGGCCGAAAAGGCAACGCTGGAACCAGTCCAGGCGTTAGGTAGGGCGACACAAAACCAGACAGCGCTCTTCCTGGAGAAGAATATGCCAGGCGCAGTGGGCTGAAAGCTAGTCTAGGACTGAAACTGTAGAGACTTGAATCTCCTCCATAAGCAGCAGACGTGGCTTCAAGAGGAGAGAGAACTGATTTATTACTTAAAGTCCCAAAACCAATGCCAGCAAGACTAAAATCTGAAGCTCTCTGGAAGGCTGCGTTTTCCAACTCTGCGTGTGCTGGGTCCCTGCAGTCTGGCTTATGTTCTTTCCCGTTTAAGATCTGTTCAATAGCTTGGACAACATCTCCCTTGCAGAACTGTAGAATGCCTTCTAGGCGGCTACGCCTGTAACCTGGAAAAATCCTGGTAAGAATTCCGATAGGGTCTCGTGGTCTGGAGGTCACCGTGGAAAGGCTGGCTCTGGTGGCAATGTAGTCTCTGGCCCACTCACTTTCATTCCCTGATTCCAGGTCAGAGGAAGAGAAGGACCTGGGACTGTCTTCTCCTCCTGATTGCTCCGTGGGGCAAGGAGACAGGATTATGTTGGGCTTGTCTGTGTGTTCTGAAATAGATGACATGAAGCCCCGTTTCTCCATGGTACCATTACCCTTAGGAGATGATTCCAGAGAATGGTGGTGAGTGTTGGAGACTAGTTCTTCATGTCTACTCTGGCATGACTCACAGTTATTCTCTTGGGGTTCTGTAGAAAAGAAAACAGAAAATAATCAGCCATATGAAAAATTTGTCACAACATAGCAGTGCTCACTCAAAGACAATGATGGATGAAATAATTCACTCACACATAATATATATATATACACTTATATATACATATATATAATTAGCAATTTTGATCCACCCACAAACATCTTCATGAAAGTCACATTTTAGAGATTGCTCAGAACTAACATGTGCCCAAACAGAAGAGAATATTGTTACATGCATTTCACGATATAAGGTTATACAGTAAGGACCTAAATCCCTTAACATTTAGGGATCAAATGAGCAGAGTTTGTTGTTACCCAAACATGTCAATGTGACACCATCTTGGAATCAAAGATTTTCTAAAATGTTCAAGCTTTGTTTTTGCCAAAGTGATGTTCTTTTTTCCCCTTGAAGACTCTATATAAAAAGAATTAAGTTAAACAGATACCTATGGATAAGAAGTCATTAAAAAGAAAAACACTTAGCTTAAACGTGAGTATTCTATTTAAGTTCTAATGCTAAATTTCAATAAATGATTTTAACATTCACAATTCAAGTTATAATTAAGTAGCCTAAATAATGTAGGGAAATAAGCTGCTGGTGGCATTTCAGGTAAGACCAGGTGTCTTCTGGGTGACATGTCTGTAAAGCATTCCAAACTAAAGCCATAATGTTCCTGGTGCATTAATCGCAAATCGCGTGAGACTTGGGTACTTCATTTTATGGGAGAAATAATAATAATACAACATAGCATTCTTTGTAACGTCTGGTGAAAGATGCATTTTCTTTTTCAGTCAACACCAACTGTTAAGAAAAGATTTTTAAAACCAATTGCTCCTTATAGAAAATTACAAACTACATGAACACAATCTGCATGGACCTGTAAAAACAATGTATTAGACCTTTATTACCCATTACAACCCCCCTTGGAATATTAAGAGCAATTTTCTAAAAAAAGAAAACATTTTATTAAAAACTCTGATTTTTCAATTTCAACATACTGAGCATAAGAATAAAACAAGAATATTTCAATTCTATACTGGCAAGCTAATGCCAGGAAACTAATAACAATGTACACACACACCCCAAATAATGCTATCTGTGTTTCATCTCCTCTTGTCATTTACACACACTTTAACCCTGGAAAGGTAAAACTATCCAAGACTTTCAGTAGTACTTCTCCCCAACTTTCTGTCTCTATAGCATTTTTAATGGTAACATAATAAAGAAATGGCAATCTTCAATATTCTTTGATGTTTCCCTGCATCTTGAAGAAACAGTCCTAAACACTGTCCGTAGGCATCTATAGTTTATTTAAAATGTAAATCATGTCCAATTCAGCACTTTCAGGGTCAAAACTCCAAATATTTAATGAAAGAAAAGTTGTGACTGTTGTAACATAGCACACTGATATTTTCACCTTTAAATAATGTAAACACTTGTCAAATGACATTTGCCACACGGAAATAAATTCTAATTGTTCTTTTGTTCCACTTGCTTATAAATGTGATTCATTGAGAATAGCTCCTGAAACACATGAAGTATCAAAATTACATCTCTGCTGTTTTGTCTAAAAATAATGTATTACTTTTAGGTTGGACTCCAGGGGCAAATACATGTAAAGAAATACTGGCCGCAAGCTGTTCATGAGGGCTGTCACTTGAGATCCCAGTACTCAAGGAGGCTGAGGCAAGAAGATGGTCAGGAGCTTGAGGGCAGCCTAGGCTTCTTAGTTCCAGGCCATCCAGGATATAATGTGAAGCCCTGTCTCAAAACAAACACAAAGGGGGGGGGGGGCAAGAAATACTGGTTGTCTGTGACTATTTGGAAAATAAGATTTCTTTTAAATACTTGGTATAATTCCCTTCATCTCTGTCCTCTCAACTTCTGGAGTGTTTGTTTGTTTGTTTTATTCATTGTTGTAGTTTTAGACACTGATAGCCTTCCTTCTTTTGAACATAAAGTTCTTTTATGTAGGGATATGCTATTCACCTCTGAATCACTGTAGGTCTTTGTTTTGTGAATGAATAAGTTAAATACAATATCTTACTATAATTCATGCATATTGTGTAAGAGGAGGTAGTCAATTTAGAAAGTCAATGAAGAGGCCTATGAAATATAGACTTGCGTTTTATAGTTGAGTCATTCATGGCAGAATAATGTAATAAAATCATTAGGCCTGTAAAATGAACGCGTTAGTACCAAAAATTTACATAAATCCATACCACCAGCCAAATCTCATTACCAGTCTAGCTGAAGGAACCCTAGCATTTGCTTTTCTTTGGAAAGAGTTCTATAATGTTCCTCCTCAGTCTCTCTTGATCGTCCATGAGAAACACTCAAGGTCTATTGGTCTATTGAAATAAACTAGAGCATGTGTCAAAAGCTGACGTAAGTGAATGCAAAATTTCAACTCGGAAATGGTCTTCTTTCGAAATTACACCCAGTTTTGCTAAGATCTGCAATTTTCACAACCAAGGAGAGTTTCTAATTAATAACTTACCGCCCGGTTATCTCATAACTTCGTGTGATACAACCTGTTTGGGACTTTAACAAAATGATTAAAAGGAAATGTTCCCTGCTTATCGGCCCTGTGAAGGGTTGTGAAATTTATGGAAACACAACGACATTAAGATTACAGGAAAAGTTAATTCGGGGTCGTTTTATGTACAGATCCAAACAGGAGAGCGTGACCATAATAACTTTGCTGTCAGAAACTATGCAGCAGCGCTACGACTACTCTGATGAGATCGCTCCAGCTGTAAACTGACGTTCTTGCCAATGGTTTGGCTTTCTGGCAGGCTTAAACTTATTTCCAATATAAACTAAATCCAGTCCCTAATTCCACTCCTCTGGGAATTGTGCTTAAAGAATTAAAAAGGGATGGGGCGGGGCGGGGGCAGGGTAATTTCAGTTTGTTTCTTAAGTTCTAGCTGATGACAAAACGTTGTCACCAAAGCCAAGAACATCACAATAACCACAGTCAACGGGTTTCCCGTGCAAGACAAGAAGCCTCGTGGTGGTTTTTACAACTGGAAAGAGTGCAAGCGCACTCGCTAAAGTTTTCTCTCAACACCTGCTTAAGTTCTGCCCACACAAAATCAAAGCAGACTGCACCTAAATCCATCCCCAGGGCGAGCCTGCGGCTGCGATCATCCACGTTTCATTTTTTTCATTATCTTTCTCTGTCAACCAGAAACAAACAGCTCTTCTGTTTGTGAAAGCTTGATACCTATCCTCCATCTAGCCATCCACGTTGCAGATTCACATCCCTGAACTTCATCGCTTCTTTCGAACAACTTTCTGCCCACCTTTAGGGAGCTGCCTCTCATTTCAGAGCATCCTTCCAGAACAGTCATTTTCTCCCACGAAAAGCAAACCAAACAGAACTCACCCTGCTTTGCCTCCGCATAATCTTGCTGGAAAACCTCGAAAGCGGGTACCTCCCGGCTCCCGGGGTGCCTTGAAGCACCCGCTCCGAGCACAGCCACAGCCTCAGGCCTGCGTACGGCCTGGGGACTCGCGTTCCTGCCGCTGCCCCCCGACGCCGGAGCCGCGGACCCCGATGGCCCCGAGTACAGGAGCCGGTGCAGCCCACGGGCCTCGCTCTCCTCCTGCGCCTGCTGCCTGCGCAGCGCCACCTGCGCGGCCATGACGCGCTGGCGCTCTGCGATCAAAGTGCACTTGGCACACGCGCAGTCCCGCCAGCGGCAGAAGCGCTTGTGGCCCTTGAGTGCAGACACCACGCCGTGATTGCGACAGCGGGCGCACTTCGGGGTCCGCGGGTAGCCGCAGCCCACCGACCCCAGCGCCCTATCCAGCCCCGGGCCGGGAGGGCATCCTCCACGACCCGCGCTGGCGGCCGATCGCAGGAACAGGCCGGGCGGCCGCAGAAAAGCCGCGGACACCGGGATCCCCGACGGCACCGGGCGCGCGGGCGATGCAGGTGGAGCGGCCCGCAGCCCAGGAGCCAAGTGGGGTCGGCAGCCGCCGCTGCGGTCCCTACGGCCTAAAGGAAACTGCTCCATTCTGAGAAGGCACCTCTGAGAGTAGCGACCCGCAAGGACGCTGTCCAGAGCTACCGGTAGGGATGCAAGCTGAGAACCCGCCTAGGTCCTGCTGTCCAGCTCTGCACACCGACGAGTTTACTCTCCTGGCCCAGAGCAGGAAACTGCCTCGTCCAGAATCTGACCGCGCAGCCAGCCACTGAGCCTCTGAGTACAGACGCTGGGATAGTTGTCCCGAGCTCTGCCAGTCTCCTGAGCCCAGGAGGGGCAGGCTGCAGAGGCCACCCCGCCCACCCTGTTAGCTGGCCAAGGAAGAAGGCCAGGGGAGGGCCTGGGGCGGAGAGTGGGGACTTTCTGGGAGGTGGCCTATGAGAAAGATTAGAAACTGTCCTGGTGAGGTTGAAAGACCCATTATGGAAAAAAAGAAACCTCTCAACCCCATGGTTTAACCCCACCAGTTCCCCCAAGGAATGGATTATGAAATAATCTCCCTATCTTCCCTTTACTGCCCTAATTTAAGCAGGATTTGAAGTTCTTTCTCAAGCTCCGTGTTTCCACTAAGTTGGAAGATCTGTGTCTTGTACTTCTCTTCTTTCCCGTTTCTAGATGAAGTCAAGAGACCAATGTGACAAAGAGACACGACACAGCTTGGAAGACTGTGGCCGCTGCTCACTGGAAAGTTGTTTTAAATAGCTCCTGAGACGGCTTACAAAGAGTGCATAAACAAGAGAATTGATTACGAGTCGAACTGCTTCCTGTGCTTCCTGTTTATTTACATGTGCAAATGTGGACTGTACAAGGGAGTGTGCTTGAAACATTTACTGTCAAGGTCACTGTGAAGCTCTTCTCTGGAGCTCCTCCTTATGGGTAGCAATTGTGTTAAAGCTCCCTCAAAAAAAAATACTTCATATTTCTCTTGTGAGATACTGAGGAGGGCCATGAGGATCAATCTTTATGCTGTCAAAATGCATGCTTGAGCTATACATTTAAAGGGTTTAATTGTTAAGAGGAGATCACATTGATTCCAAACCAAAGGAGCATCTGAAGCAGAAAATTCCTGAGTGTAGTAAGTGAAAGGGAGAGTCAGCACTCTGGCAGGTCCTCACGAAAACATCCAACTGCTTTAACAGGCAGGCATACTCTAGCTCTAAAAAACGGCAAACAGTCATTCTATTTTAATTATTCCATAATTCCAGGTCAGACCATCTGGATGCCTCCCACCTGCCCACTCCAAATCTTCACCACCACTGCCATCACCTCCTACCATACAGACATCCTCTCACAAAGACATACTACCCTGCCTAAGCACTGGAATGACCTTCGGAATAAAAACACACGGTTACCCCAACCCAAGTATTCTGATTCTTTTGTAGTGACTCCTAACTGGCATGGGGATGGGGACCGATAATCAATGCCAAGGACTACCTGAGCCCTCTGGCATTTGTGATAACCAAATGTTTTCAAATCTGCCTAAGGTCTAGTGATTCTCAGCTGTGGAACTAATCACCAACATATGAAAGATGGGTTTTTAATGCTACTTGAGACATAATAATGTGAATAATAGTAGGAAGTCCCCTTTCCTATTCATTTGAAGAATCAGTTACATAAAGAAAAATGTTCAGATTGGCGAAAGCATCTTGGCATTTTCCTCACTTGTGTATGCTTCGTAATGTGCCTGCAAAAAAGCCTCCACATTTAAAGTAGCTCTAAAATTTAGTAATATTTTTCTGTTTGTATTAGATCCTGATGCTACCTTACACTTATAATAAGTGATAGTAGTTTTCATTCAAGAAAACAAAACTAGTTTTTAAGTAAGTGTATTGGAGTAAAATGTGAGCAATTTGAAAGAAGAACTGAAGTGATGCAGATTAAACACATGGTATAGAAGACACATATGCTTCTATTTATGATTTTAAACTCAGCCAACAGATACTCTTGGCCTGCAGAGCACAGCAAGGCTAACTCAAAGTGAATAAAAGCCTTCTTCCTAAGATCAGGAACAGAACAAAACAAGGAAGTCCACTCTCCCCACTTAGGTTCCATTCTGCTGGAAATAGTGGCCAATATCATCAGGCAAGAAAAATCATCCTGAAGTCATTCAGAGCGGATGAACGTCATAAGATACACCCTATCTTTAGGTGATGTGAAATATATATATATATGCAAAACTTTTTTGAAAAAAATTCCTAAAACTAAGAAGTGGCTTTTGAAAGTTTGCTAAATATAAGATGAATATTCAAAATCATTGCATTTCTATATATTGAAATAAAGTCGAATGGCCATTAAGTTAATGGAGGAAATAAATCTATTTATAGCAGCATTCAAATCACATTTAAGCATTTATAATGAAATTTATAAAAAAAATTGAAAATAACAAAGCTTTGTTAATATGAACTAAAGAACTGTGTTCATGAATAAGAAGATAGTTAAGATAGTAAGTCTGTCTAAATTAATCTATAAATTATTCAGTCTTCAAGATAAAAAAATCCATCAGATTTTTTTCACAGAAACTGTCAGATCCTCTCTTAAATTCATATGAAAGTGCAGAGGAAAAACTTTATTAGAGCCCAAAATATTTTTAGAAAAGAATAAAGTTACAGGGAAAACATTACCTTGTTCCAAGAATTATTTCAAAGTCATGGCAGTCAAAATGGTAATACTGGTGTAAAGAGGAAAAAACCAATAGAACAGAACAGTTTAGACAAACATCTACACATAAAGATACAACTAGAGTTTGGCAAACATGCTGAGATATCTCAGTTGATAAGGACTGTTCTCCCAGCAGGCTTTGCCAGAACAATTGGGCATTTGTATGCAAAACATTAACTTTGACTTATATCTAGCATCACAGATAAAAGGATCTGAAAGTGCATTCTGTGGCATAATGGTCCTAAAAATAATTATTATGTGGGAAAGAAAGAAGACAAAAAGGATGATACATGGTGCAGTTTGATTTACTCAGAATTCTAGAAATCAATGTCAAAACTCACCAGCACGTGTTTCCTGGGATAAGCTGGAGCATAGAAAAATGGAGAGGAGAGATGCCAAAAGATCAGAAGAAAACAGGGAGATAATCAGTATGGTATCATTTTAATTGTTGTAATGGTTTTTCACTTGTACATACATATGTCTAAAGTCATCTAATATATACATTAAATACCACAAGTTTATTAGATATCAGTTGTGCTCGTCAAAAGCTACTGCTCTGAGGTGAAAGCATAGACTATCATGAGGGCAAAGTGAGCAAAATTAGCCCAACTTCAAACCCAAAGCTGGAGCAAGGATTCCCATGTATTATTCCCATGTATCTTTTTCTTTCCTCCTTCCCTTACCTTCCCTTTACCCAGGACCCCCACTTTTCCTCATTTCTCATCTTATACTATATGTTCCCTCTTTCCCTCAAATTATGTAATTTTTTTCCCTTTTTGGTCCATCAGGCAGCAATTGAACACTGTCCCTTTTCTCATAAGTCACACTAAGAAGATGTTAACAGCTACAATTTAACAGGGGCATCACTTTCATCAAGTGAAAAGGTGGTATTTTTAATTAAACAGTATGTATTACAACTATTTCATTTTCAAATATGTTCTAAATAATCATCTGGTGAGTGAAAACCAGTGGACTGTATCAGAAGCAAGAAAAGGCCACTAATAAATACTATGTTTCCCCAAATCAAAAGCACCTGCTCTTCTTTTTCTTAAAGATGGGTTTTATTATAGTTCTAATTCCCTTGTTACCCTGGGCCCTGGAAGTCAACTGATATTTTGTTGTTGTTGTGCAGTGCCAACCACCGACCTGGAGAGATAGGGCGGTAGGTCTGCCTCTGATGCTAACAGAAGGCCTGGGTGTAGCCATGAAATCCATTCAGCTTTACTCTCCCTCTGACACTAACAGGAAGTCTTGAGTGCAACCATGTATCCATTCAGCTTTGCTCTACCCATTGACAGGTAAATACAAGTCAGTTCCAAGGATGCTTTCAAAACTGTGCTTCATTTCATTTTTCAGTCTAGCCTGTAGTTATTTTTCATTAATGTTCTTGACCTATAAAGAGTTCCATAACTACCTGTCTGCATCCCTTTCACAATGTCTCTCATTACAGCTGTCTGAACTTCAACTAGCACTATCCCAGATCTCACAGGGGAATTGGCTCAAGTATGTTTTTTTCTTCCACAGGTTCTCTCCTTCTGAGACCCGAGTCCAGAATAAGACAAAACATCTGAATCTCAATTTCTCTTTCAATCTTCAGGTTTTCATGCTAATTCTTCTAGTGCTTCTAAAATAGTTCTATTTCTATAATCTACAACTCAAGTTTCCAAATATCCTTTTGTTTTCTTTATTTGACTATTGTTACACTTCCATACATTTTACCAAACAATGCTTTGGGAAGACTTTAGGGCAAAATACAGATAATCTTGAAGAGGACAAAAATGAGCTTAACAGAGAGTCTCCTTGTGATATAGAATTGAATATACAAAGCAGAAATCCACAGAAAATGAGCACAGACTGCAATTGACAGAAGTCCAAGAAAGAGAGGATGCCGTGTTCTCAGATAAACTGTTGATAAAGGACAAGTGAACTGTACTAGACTGAAGGAAGGTTTTGTAAGAGGACTAGGCATTTGAGTGGGAAAGTTCGTCATGGCCTAGTTTTACGTGCATTAAGATGTACAATTCACTCCTTTTCTTGGGAATACCTGAGAGAACACCTTACATGGTCCATTTAGACCACGGCTTTCCCAGCCAGACTACATGTGACACCACCATGGCTTGTCAGATGACTAGAGGCAGATTTTGAATACACTTGTCTTTTCCTGAGTTTGTCTGGGGTGTTGGTGAACATTGTCATTATTCAGAGGCTACATTGTGCAGGATGACAGAAATGTCAACCTGATTTTTCACATTTAATCTTACCATACTTAATTTATTCTACCTCACAATATTGATATTATTTCATTTCTCCCTGGTTTAAGGGAGATGAATATGTACTCCTTAAAAATGATTTATAGATCAAATTATTCCTTTATAATAAATCTTCCTAGGCATAAGTACTGAAATAAAGGTTGCAAATACTTTTAAAACTTTTGGCTTGTGTCACAAAATTCCTTTCCTAAAGTGTTCACGAATTTGAATTCTAACATGTAGTTCATTTGCACACACACACACACACACACACACACACACACACACACACACCGTATGTATATTCTTGCTAAGAAACTGACACTTCACTCTCCTGAGCTAAGAGTAATAAACCTGAAATTCTAAGAGGAAGATAATCCTACAAAATTTTATCTCATAAAAAGTGATTTCCAGATCTCTGGTGGACTGTGTCTAAGGTAATTAAAGCAAACTGTAGCAAAACCTCCAATCATTATGACATACCCTGATGGCTCTGTAGGAAAACTACAGACTGGTACAAAATCGATGAATTAACCAATCCTCTACTAAAGAATCTATTGACTTGCAAACTATCAAAAGAATTAGATGTCATTGTAGTTACTTGTAAACACACGTATTTAAATACAATCCTTTTTTTTTAAACTCCAACAAATCTAAGTCTATTGTGTGAATAGTGTGTAAAACTAGTGGCACTTTCTTTTTAATTATTTCTCTTATTTTTTTGAGATAGTAGTATAATTACATCATTTTTCCTCCCCCTCTTGCCTCCAAACACTCCTGCATACCTCCTTGCTTTCTTTCATATTTGTGGCCTTTTTTTCATTAACTGTTGTTGCATTTATACATATATATGTACACATACATTTGTTTTTTCTAAATAAAACCAGATCAGCCTATATAATGCTACTTGTATGTATGTTTTCATGGCTGATGATTTGGTTATCCAATACTATTTCTGCCCCACCTCAACATGCATTAGTTGCCTGTGACCTTTGTGTAAGGTTGAGGCCCTGTGGGCTTTTGCCCCTCCACTTGAACATGTCTATTGGTGTTATCCTTGTGCAGCTCATATTCAGACAGTCATATTGGTGAGATTTTATGGGTTGTAGCTTGTGACATCTCTAGGAGACAGAATCACACAGCAAACTCTCAGTTCCTCCACCTCTTACAATCTCTCTACTCCTCTTCTGAAGTAATCCCCGAGCCTTTGGTGCAGATACTGTGTCTTGTAGATGTATTCTTTGTGACTGGGCTCCATAATCCTCATTTTAATCAGTTGTGATGGTCTCTATCTGTTGCAAAGAGAAGTTTCCTTGATGAGGTCTATACTTATCTGTAAGGACAAATGTTTATAATGTAGTTGGTACCAGAAGGCTCCACACAAGCTTATAAAAAGGAGGGAGCAACCAATAGTCCTACCCAGTGCTGGTACACCCATGCACCACAACAATGACCAGCATGGCACGATAATCCTAAGGCTGTAGTAATAGTATAAATACCTTGGCATCAACCAGGGACTCTAATTGGAATTAAGACTTGATCAACAAGAGGTAATCATGCCTCCTGGAAACCTAGCCAACTACCCAGGGTAAGTACAGATCCTGGAGGAGAATCTACAAGCCTTGAATTCTTGAGCTCAAGCTACCCTCTCATCTCAGCTTCTAAATATCTGGGAACAGTGGGGCATAGCATAGCACTGCTCTGGGATCCATGGCTAATTTTGAAGAGCTGTTTATTGTGTAGCATACACGATGCTCAAGGCTCCTTATTGAGGCCTGTTATATTATCCTTTTACAAAAAAAGAAAACGCGTTTTCTGAGAGAATTAATCCTCAAGATAGTATAGTACTCAGACTCCTTACTAAATTCAGACTTTTCTTCACAATTCAGCCTGGTGCCCACTGCAGTTCAAGTTAGAACAGCATGTTGGGTAGGCCTGCCTGTGACACAGTGACTCAGAAGTGGCACTTGTTGACTTACTCATCAGAATCAAATAGTCCCACTTAACAGCAGTACCACTTAAGAAGCAAAGCATGGGATTGAAGAAATGTCTCCATGATTAAGAGCCCATACTGTTCTTGCAAAACACCAGAGTTCAGAAGAGCCCATCATCTGTATCAGGAAGGTCACAAATGTCTCTAATTCCAACTGCACGAATCCCATGCCCTTTTCTGGTCTCTGTGGAACCTTCACTTACACTTACATGTACACACACACACACACACACACACACACACACACACACACAATTAAAAATAGAATAAATCTTTGTTTTTAACAAAAGGAATGTAAAACTTTTGCAAATTAAATTAAACATAGAAGTCCTGAAGTCTTTAATTTCCATGTCTTCTCCTAGTAAACTTCGGGAAAGTTCTCCTATTCTCTGTTTGCTTTTTGTTTTTCTTCACCACACCCACCATATAAACAGCAGTAAGTCAGAAGTCAAAGCAAGACTTTTTCTGGTACTTACCCAACTAGAAATTTGAAACATCTTTTCCTTTTAGCCTGCAGAATAAGGGAAGCCAAATTAGATACGTTCTTATTCCTGTCAAGCTGATTTCAAAGGCAATCTTTCTCTCTCAATGGCACTGTTGTGAAGCTTTGCCAGTTGGCCTTGGAGAAACAGTTAAAAGCTTTCCTAGGGAGTTCCTATCTGCTGGTTTTGAGAACCAAAGTGATTACCTTAAAACAAGATAGATGCTAGTGTTTATTCTCTAGTTTGTGACTGAACACAAAGATACGTAAATCAACCCCTCGGCTATAACCAAATACCTATTTATACTTCAGGAGGAAGTACCATAGGAACCAGAAAGCATTTTGCTCCTTTTTTGTGATAAAGCATGATAATGCTGACTTTGAAAGTTCTGCACTAGTGCCTTCTGTCTTCTGTCCTTTGCCCTGCCAGTCTGTGGTGCCTATAGCAGAGGTGCCCCAATTAAAAAGCCATGTGAGGAAGAGAAAGGGCTTCTATTCACCACAAGGAGCCTAAACAAGGAAATTTGGTAAATCAGTCCCTTCTTGGCTCCTTGCCATTTGCGCCTCCTGGTTTTGAAATTCACTTCTTTGTAAGCATCAGGTAGTTGTAACAAGGCATCATCAGGCCTGACAGGGTTATTGTGCTGGGTAGAAGGTGGTGGTTTTTGATCAGTGTCTTCAAAGTCAAAGCCTGGAAACTAATAGCTGCACATCAAAACCCAGAGCCATAATGCAGCTAACATGGGACTCTTTCAGGGGCCCCAGGGACTGGCTTCATTCTCATGTGCGGCTTCACTGTAATTAGTCATATACAAAGGGTGGGAAGATGCACACGAAGACACATAGCCTGAGATTCATTATCAAATGTGATTCTGGAAATAATCACCGGAGGGAGAATGAGAACGATCTCTTTATTATGTCTTGCTTTTGTTTGTTCTGCGTCTGATTGCCTTATTACTCTTATGACATCTCTTATTGGCTCAATATCTCTATAAGAATGCTTATGTTTGGTTTCTAGGCTCTTATGTTGCTATTTTATAATATCTAGGGTGACAAGCAGATGCTGTCCTTTAGGCCTTTTTATGCTCTGTTTGATTTTTTTTCTATATCCTTATTACTTTTCAAAAAAAGCCATAAATACTTTAAATTGCTTTAAAGCTAGAATGTATTTATGTTTATTCCATTTTTCTTCCCCAAGAAGTTATTGACAACAACTAAGAATAAACAGGCATTTTGTTGATATATCGATGAGAATAGCACAGTTGTTGTGCTTACACCTACAGACATGTCCACATAGATATGTATACAAACACACAGGATTTCTTAAAGAAAGTGAAATCACAGGTGGAAAATACATGATAAAAAGTCAAATAAATCCACACTTAAACATTAACTGTGCCATATGCTTCTCTAATATTGAGGCACAGTGGGGTGCCTTAAGAAACTCATTAAGTCCATGGAAGTAACAGCTGGGCTCTGTCAAGATGTCTATTCACTTCACTTATGAAAGAGGAAAAGAATGAACATGTCCTCATTCTTCTTGGGTTTGCACTAATCATGACAGCACAGGATCAGTGCAATGAAAAATGCAAGCATATCTTCTTTCTCAGCACCTAATTTGATAAACAACATTTCAATAAATAATTGTTAATGTTTTTCAATAAAGGCAAAGATGACTAACTTTTTGTTCCTTTTTTGAATTTTAATATGAGAAATTAAGACTTTCCCAGAATAGCTAACTCATCCAGTTCAGCCACACAGCAAACAGAGCCCAATAAATTATGTGGACAGTAAAGGAAGCTTCTCGTGTCTGTTTTGACTTTATGGATGTCAGAGCAAAAGGAATGTCCTAATAATATCCATCATTCCTCCTTCAGGTCTGTAGGATTTGGAGAAAGGCCTTGGTTCCCAAGACAGCAGCTTTCTCATCTGTAAGACGTAGCTTTAGATGCTCCATTTACGTCAGTCACATCAGAAAGCTAGTGAATATACTGAGAACCTAAACAAGTCCGCATATAAACAGAATTCTATGTAGAACTTCAAGCCCACTTTGAAATTGAGAGCCATGAAATAAAAAGTGTCTAAACTCCCTTCCTGATTTAAAGTTCTATGATTCCTTTTTAATATCACTAAAAAATGTATCCTGATTCATGCAGCACAGATGCCAAATTGAAGCAGTCTCTGAAGTTTACAAGAAAAAAAATCAGCATACCATCTTGCAGTATAGAAGTTCAAAGCACACTGACTAGTTAGTAGTTTTGTCTGTTAATAGATTACAATTAATTCAATATCTGTACTCATGTGTAAATAAAAACAATGGCATAAACAGAATTAAAGTAAGCCTAAGAAATATATAAACCTGCCATTGGGATCCAAGAACCACCATTCATTTTCTTGAATGCTACACAGCTTCAACATTCTCACTGGTTTGAGAAATGGCTAAGAAACAAGGAGCAAAAGTAACTGTATTTTCCTTAGTTAGTAGTCAACACACTGTCAATACCAAACTCCTTGTGAACACCTCAAATTTCAAGTAATTAATTCCAGAGCCACAGAGCTTTGCTCCTGAAAATGAAATCCACATTTTTAATCTTTGATAGCTAAAACCATACTGAGGTTTAGATATGACACCTAACAATTCATATTCCAGAAACTTGGTCACCAGTACCTCAATGTTGCAAGATGGTGAAACCTTCTTTCATGTATGGAGCACAGTGGAAGAAAGCCAGGTTACTTTGGGCACCGACTTGGTAAACAATGTACTTCCCATGGGGTCTCGGTTAGTCCTCACAAGAGTGGCTTGCTGAAAAAGCACACACTTGCCTGTGAATCACTATCTTCCTGCCGTGATCTGAACATGTTCTCCTAACACATATACCATCTGCGGTGAAACTCAAGCTCATAGGACTACCTGAGCTTAGACTTTTGGCCTCTAAAATTGTGATCTAAATAAACCTCTTTTCTTTATAAAATATTGAGTCAGAATGGCAAAGATCAAGAAAACAACTGACAACAAATGCTGGAGAAGATGTGGAGAAAAGGGAAACCCTCTTTCACTATTGTTAGGATTGTAAACTGGTACAGCCCCTACGGAAATCAGTGAAGAGTATTCTCAAAAAGCTAAAAATAAATCTGCTTTATGACCCAGCTATACCATTCCTTGGCACACACCTAAAGGACTCTACTCTAGAGACACTTGCTCAACCATGTTCCTTGCCATTTTCTTCACAATAGCTAAGAAATAGAAACAACCTAAATGTCCTAAAACTGATGAATGGATACTGAAAATGTGGTTCATATAGACAATGGAATACTATTTAGTATCCCTTAGTTTACTGTAATTCTTTGGCTAGATTTGGAGCTCTATGAGATTTCCCTTTTCCTGGACCTCTGCTTCTTACAATCTTTCTGCCCACCCTTTCCCCATGTTTTCTGAACCCTAGGTGCAGGAGTTATATTATAGATGTTTCTGTTGGGGAAGGGCAACCTACAAATAGTCTCTGCGTTTTAACCAGTTGTGATTTTCTGTAAGGACCTCTGCTGCAAAGAGAAGCTGCTTTGGTGAGAGTTAGGAAGTATGTCTGTCTGTGGGTATAAGGATACATATTTATAATGCAGTTAGAAATCATGCTGGTTTAGTAAAGTGACCGTAGTATGTTCTCCTCTAAGATTCATGACCTCACTAGCCTGGGGTAGTTGATTCAGTTTCCAGGACCAGGTATGACGTCCCACCTGTTTAGCAGGCCTTATGTCCAACTACACTAGTATTGGTTACTACCAATACATGAATGCCACTATTGCACCTTTAGAGATATCTTACTATGCTAGTCATCATTGAGGTTCACAGGTTTCATAGTTGAGTAGGACTATCGATTGTTTCCCTTCCTTGGAAGCTCTCATAGTAATTTCTGGTACCACGAAAGCTAAACCAAAGGAAGAAGCCTTTCAGGTCAGATCCAGCTCTGATCCTCAAGGTCCTGCATCCTGAGTACGTGGTGTCTTCAGTTAATGGAGATATACTTCAATCTCTGATACTTCAATCTCTGGGAGGCAAGCAATGGGAATGGCAATCTCCTGTACTATTTTGGGAGTCTCTTGGAGTACCCAGACCGACAACTCAACCAGGAATTTCTTGTACCAGGTACTGTTTTTGTTTGTTTGTTTGTTTGTTTGTTTGTTTGTTTGTTTTATTAGATAGTCTATGCTTTAGAGGGTATCATTGTGAGCCTACTGTCTTAACTTCATTCAAATTATATGTGTGTATGTATTTACATATGCTCGTATGTATTTATATACTTTTGGATACATGAGAGACAACACAAATTTTATGGCTTTTCCCAAATATCTTTAGTGTTATTTTTCCCTCCTCCATCCCTCTCCTACTTGATCCCCCCTCTGTCTCCCCAACTAGAGCCATATCTTCTGTTCTTCACATCTCCCCTTAATATCACTGTATCCTGTTATTCCCCTCTTTGCTACTCTCCTCCCCGCAAAGAGTACATTTTTCCTCTCCTAGTTTCTGACTAGTTCTTTCTTAAAACATCTTACATGAGGCTAGAGAGATGACTCAGGAGTTAAGAGCACTAGTTTCTCCTCAAGAGGACTCCAGTTTGGTTCCCAGCACCCACATGGCAGTTTATAAATCTAGTTCCAGGAGATCTAATGCCCTCCTCTGGCCTTCAGGAACACTCCATGCATGTGAGGAACAGACATGCATGCAGGCAAAACATCTATAATATAAAATAAAACTAAATTAAATTTTAAAAACTTATAAATCAACAACCAGAAAACATCTTAAACTCTAGACCAAAGAACTGGAGAGATGGCTCAGAGGTTAAGAGCACTAGGTGTTCCTTCAGAGGGCCTGAGTTCAATTCCCAGCAACCACATGGTGGCTCATAACCACCTGTAATGAGATCTGGCGCCCTAGTCTGGCCTGTAGGCATACATGCAGACAGAATGCTGTATGCATAATAAATAAATAAATAAATAAATAAATAAATAAATAAATCTTAAAAAAAAACTCTAGACTGAAATAGTAAGCTGCTTACTCAATGATTTTTGGCAATTAATGTTTCAGGTACTTCAAAACTGAATAAACTTTCCTTAATTTGTATACAAACTTCTCATGTATTTGTTTAACTAATAAACATTTATTAAGTATTCATTATGCATCAAAACCCACTGTAGGTGACAGTGAAGGCGTCACATCGTACCCCCAACTCATTCTTATGAAATAGTTACCACACAACTATTTACATTAAAAAAGAACAGATACATGAGATTGATGTGTAAATCCAGATTGGTTTCACATGAAAAACCATATTCTTTCTACAACCCCTGAATATTAAAGATGGTTATGAGAGTAGAAAAACTTAAGGTGACCATATATTAGCAAATACAAAATCAAAAATGCTACAAAGGTGCATTTGGTTCTCCTTCAGCACCTAGAAAAAATAATCCTAGAAATAGGAAGGCAACCTACTTGATGTCTCTCACTCTTGGTCGTATGGCCCCAGGATCAAAATGTTGCTCAAGAAAACTTCCCAAGCAAGGTCTTTCAGAGCTCATGAAAAAGCCAACAAGCTGTGTTTTGAAAGCAGAATAATGATTTCTACCTGAATCTTTTGCTTTGGAAAAAATGAAATTCAGCCCTTATAAAATTCTAGAGCAGCAATATTTTAAGCACAAAAATAAAACTAATAGTAGCAATCTCTTTAACTGTTATCATTTTGTAGATCTCAAGTGGTTGCATTTTAAGCTCTTATTTTATACTCCATTAATTTCAAAATGACTTGTATTTTTAACAAATTCAAGTGAGATCTGGTTGTCAAAGTATCAACCTACATTTATGTATGTGTTTCATAGTATCAGATCTAGCCAGCAAAGTGTTCTTATATAAATTAACATATTTTATTACTTTATTTTAAATGAAAACTGATGGATCATTTTAAAAAGCTGAAGAGCATATCATCTGGACCACTTTGCTCTTCTGAGTTCTTCTTAGCCTCCTCAGAGTCGACTATCACAGCTCACAAATCTCTGAGAATCCACAGTATGTTGACAGGATAGAGTATTAACAATTAAACACAAAACAACAGTTTATCCTTCAGTGGTTAATCTCAACAAACAGTTGGGGTCAGTAAGGGTAGAGTAATAATTTTACTTGTCTTTCAATGAGCTCATACTGTTAATACAGTTTTAGAGAAATAGTTCTTACCACTTAGCTACCATTATAATTCTTCATTCTAATAATCATGTCTCTACATAAGCATTTTTAACAACTCCACCCCAACCCCTGTCTTTTTAACTTCTTATGAAATCTCCTTTTCCTCTGAAATGTCAAACAAGTAATAATTACTTTAACCAATAAAGAAAAAACAATATTCATGTGAGTAGCTTGATTATCAACTGGGATATCACAAGTCAGAAG
>CABHPQ010139358.1:3236-40271 GCA_902168405.1 Peromyscus aztecus | reverse complement strand
AGTTCACACCCAGCCTCTGGTGAGTAGCGAGCTCAAGGCCAGCCTGAGCTAAGTGAGATCCTGTCTCAAGAACAACATAAAAGTGTGTTCTGGAGACGTAGTTCAGTTAGCAGAGCACATACTTAGCATGCACAGAGCCCTGAACTCAATGTCCAGCACAGCATAAACCATGTATGGTGGTACACACCTGTAATCACAGCACTCAATCAGTTATTTCTGGTATCACTGCAATTAGTCACCTCACCCAGACACAACTCTGAAGGAGGAGGGCTAAGACAGGCACTGGGAAGCACTTACAATGAGTGAGGGATCTTAAGTGCAGCCCACAGGAGTGACCATGTCTGAGCTGTTTGGACAGTCTTGGGTACCTATCATGTTCCAGACAGTATGTGGATACCCGTCATATGCCAGGTATTACATGGGACCAGGAGGATATACAAAACACTCAAACATGAAGCTGGGCCATCACAGATGTCTTTGGAAACCAGACTCTGTGGGAAGTTAGGGCCGAAATCATTCATTCCTGCTCTGCTTATCTGTCCACAACCTTTTCCTCTGGAGGTGCTCAGGCTGTACTGTCCCACAGATGGCATTCTCCAACACTTATGCCCATGCACCCACATAAGCCAGCTCAGCTCTGGGTTTCCCAGATTTCCCTTCGGGCAAAGTCATCAGAACTCAGGTGGGCTATTTTAGTTCACTTCTAAATACAGTGGCAAAATAACATCTGACATCACCATTTTCTTGTTACCATTTATGATTAGTATAAACTCAACTGTTTACCTCCTGCCTGTGTTTCCCAACCAGAAATGTAAGCTAGTTGGGATCAACAAATTCACAGAAGATTCAGTTGGCATTATTAGGTGGATGTGACACAAGCCCAGTGTGCTGAATATTAAGCTTGACAAGCACACAGGAAAATTAAAGGTGTTTCTAAATATGAAAAAAATGAATGCGATGAAAGACTTTCCTCTCAAAATAAAGTGTTGGTGGAATATAAATCTTGAACAAAAAGACCTCATGGTAAACTTTTGGTTAACAATTCAAACTTAAGTACATAGAAGAGGAGAAATATTTTTGGGTGTAATTAGCTTCTATTACATCTTGTAGTTATACACACTTTACTGTAAAGTCAAAACAATCAAGAACAGTCAAGCTTACCCAAAATAGAAGAGTATGACACAGGCATAGGACAGGATTCCTTGCACTTTAATTGAGCTTGTTACAACTCTGATGAGCTAGCCAGAAACAAACCAAAACACAAAAACACACAGACAAAACACAACCATAGAGTTATTAGTTCATATTTTAAAAATATTTTTTCTTCCTTATTTTAACATTTTAGAGTATACTTGCATCTAAGTCCAAGAGGCTGGGTCTAGACTTTCCAATCCATTGCCGATCTGCCTCCTCTGGCATCTGTGCTGGCTTGGGTTTGCACAGGCAGACCCAGCATGCAGCGCAGCTGCCACAGACTCTCAGCAGTCTCCTGTGGCCTACTTCACCGATGGGGCTTTACTTACACCTAGCAGAGGTGCAGAAACTCAACCTAAAAGGTCTGTCTGAGGAAGCTCATCTAGTTGTTGCTAGAGATAATACTGGTTGGGCATTTTCTTCACTTTTCCTGTCCACTGTTCAAATTCTTTAAGAGCCCCCAATAACTTGCAGGGAATATGGAACAAAGGCAGACTTACGTTATTTAAGAAACTAAGCACACAATTAATCACTCAAAAGCCATGTGGCTCTGTCTCTTTGGTTAGTTATGGCTAACACCTAGCTTCTTATGAAAGAGAAACATAGACACAGAAGTATTATCCCTGGAAGCCTGTTGAATGAATCTGGTGGGAGCAGCTGAGAGAAAACATTTACACATTACAGGTCCAGGTCCTGGGAGCAGCTATGAAAATGAAGCAGAGATAACTGGCCTCACCCAGTGATGTCAAGATTCTATTGTGATGCCTTACATAGAATTAAAATGCTACACACGAAAAGAATAACAGAAATGAGACATGGGATGGGCTGTCACATGTCCAATCTAGTTTCACTGTGAGAAAGGCACCATGGAGCCCTTACCTGTGCCACGGCCTCTAGCAGAGAAAGGGTTGCTACTACCATTCAACTAACCCTTTTACTAAAAACCAGCTGCACAATCTAGATTTACCCTCAGGACTGAATATATCACGTTTCTAATACCAGGAAATACAAGCAGAAAAATTCAACATGCTATTTTTTTCAATTTCTTTAACTTTTACTAAATAACCTTTAAAATCTGAGTTTCTCCAAAATTTGTTTTTCTGAAGTAAAAGAAAATTGTTATATCATAAGCAATTAAAACCCTAACATGTTTAGGGTATGGTTATCTGTTAAGTTGTTGAAATTAACATGAAACCTGTCATCATGCACCATCTAAAAATGTGGGTAAAATCTAAATACAGCTGCTACGACTTCCAGCTTTCTTGTACGTTTGTCAGCTGCCTGCACACAGCTGCTTTCAGGTCATGCTCTGATGCTGGATCCAGGAGTGGACAAGGTGTAACCGCACTGCAGGGCTCAGACCTGCTCATGTTTATTTCCTCAGCATATGTTCCCAGCACTGGACTGACAGCATCTAGCACCTCACTGTCAAAGTGCCCTCTAGAAACAGGACGAGCTATGCAGCCACCTCCATGCTCCAGTAGACACAGCAATGCCCACCTCCGGGTGTATCCATTAGAGAGAAAATTCTTTACTCAATGGATAAGCAAGAATAACCTCATTGTTAGGATAGCTATTTGGACAAGCAGTCTCCATGATGTCACTTTTCTGCTGATAGCTCAAAATCCAAAGGAATAATGAATTTAGAAGTTAAGACAAACTTCTATTGGGTTACTTTGTATTTTTTGAAATACAAAGACCTGTTGAAACAGACTTACTGATAATACATACTGATGTTTTATGATGATGGCCATCTCATTATGAAAACAGACTTACTGATAATACATACTGATGTTTTATGATGATGGCCATTTCATTATGAAAACAGACTTACTGATAATACATACTGATGTTTTATGATGATGGTCATTTCATTATGAAAACAGAAAAGCATGAACTTACTAAGACAGCTAGCGGGAGAGGAATAAATCCCATTCTCCGTGCTACCGAGTCACTGTAGTCTGTATATGCCTGCACAGAAAGGAGAAAGGACTCACTCAGTTTAATTAGCATCTAGAAAGTACCATTCACTCATCAGCAAAATCTCTGAACAGGTGCGGTATGAACTGAAGAGAACGCAGCACCTGCCCCACAACTGAGCAGAAGGATGCAGGAACCTAAGCGGTCACCACACATTTCAAATAAGAAGTTATATCATTGCTACAATGTTGCAGAAACATACAGCATTTAATGTTATTGCTGTATAAATATTTAATGTCTAGAAAAAGACAAGTTCAAGTCTGTAGTTTTATCTGTAGTACATTTAACCACTGGGGAGTTAATTTCAGACAACACCTTTAAATGAAATGCTCACATTTTTCTGTCGGCTGCTGACAAGGTCAAATGCAAGGCTGGCTCTATACTCACTGTAGACCTGAAGGCAAATAAAAAAAAAAAAAAAAAAAAAGGTAAGATGCAGTCTACAACATACACAAAGTGGAAAGGTTTAGGCTTTGTAGATAAAAATGCTTCCTACCTGCAGGGCAGCTACCCACCAATCCCACAGTTCCCCAGAGTTTTCTTGAGTGAGAGTAGCAGGAAATATTAGATAGAAGGATTTAGAATGTGGAGATCAACAGATAGAAAATACAGGACAGCCTCCAAGAAGGCCTGGAACCTATTCCAACGAGCCCTGACTGTCTCTGCCCCAGGGTATTTAGAGACGCCAAGGGGTGGAGCAAAAGACCTCCCAGCAGCACAGCCAAGTGCAGACTATCTCAGACACCTGCACTCAGGCCCATGGTCCAATCATCCTCTCTACGCAGACCTGCTGGGTAAAGCCACTAGGAACCTGAAAATGGGCTCCCACACCTACCTACTCAGGGAAAGATGCTAATGAGCAACCAGACATCTACAGCTTGAGGAAAACGGTCAGCTTCCCTGAGCTGCTACATTTTAAAGGCTTTGCTTTAAAGAGGAATAACAGCCAATGACTACAGTTCCCAGAGTTTGGAATTTAGGGAGAAGTGGCCATTTTAAGCAGTGCTATATCGAAAAAATAATTCTGGAATTTTGAGTGCACAGTTAAGTATTATAACCGTGTATTTAACCACAACAATAACACCTTCCCAAAAAAGGATGCTGATAGTGAGTGAGACAGAAATGGGCTGGACCTTATCAGAGCCATTGTAGCAGCCTCTAGGGAGTGTGACAGTTGTATTCCCACTAGAAATGGCATGGACTACCTGAATCAAACCTTTAATTTTAATTTCAGGTACTGAGAAAATACCCTATAAAAAAGAGAATCATCTGTATTGGCAAAGCCAAGAGAGAAAATGGTGAATTCAGTTTTGATTTCTGCTTTGCTGAAAGGACAGAAACATGCTTCAAGCATTTAGAAAACCAGAAACAGGATTTTGCTGTTTGGTACTGCATTCACTTTTGAGCTGAACAATAAATAAGCTGTCAAATGTGATTGTCAAAAATATAACTCAAGAAAATCAAGGAAGCTGCTGAGCCAGTTCTCTCTGTTTGGAACTAAGGCTGAGGCTCTGACATGACATGACACTCTCCACCTCCACGTACCTGTGTACTGATTTATAGCCGAAGAGCTATTTCTAAAGATACTAGAGAAAATGGTTACAACATAAAGCAAATCCTCCGAAGCTTCCTCAAGTGAGTTCACAAGTAAAATGTACAGCTTGTCTCCTAGGACTTAGGTACCTGATTATATTCACAGAAAAAAAAAAAAACAAAAAACCCAATTTCTAAATAGGAAATATTTTGATGGTTCTATTTTAAAATAGACCCAGTATGATTTTAATAATAAATACAATAAACCAAAGGTTACCTTATGATAATAAGGAGTCAAGGAAACATTAAATAGGAATTGCTAGAAATACATACATCTGCAGTGATGTCATTGAATTTGGTGATAAAGGCGTGCTTTACAATATCCACAGCAATTTCTGACGCGATCACCATACAGACATCGGGAAACAACACCCAGAGATGATCTATAAAGCAGGTAAGAAACAGACAATTAGACCTCTTCATAGAAACAGAACCTGTACCTCAAGCTCCTAGCATCCTGGAACCTCCAACAGGGCACACTCCAGTATTTTCAATGAATAACGGAGAACTAGCATTCTATTAATCATAACCTTCATTGCCAGAGTAACGTTTTACCAAGTTAAAGGATAATTAATGTTTATCCGGTGTCCTAGCACCACTTCACATGCAGGCCAGCATCCAGAGGTCCTTGCCTATGAGGAAACCGCACACTAGAGAGATGACTAGGTAAGTGGGTCCTTAGAACACCTAGCGGATGTGTTGAAGCCCTTTCCTCCCTGATCACCATGGCTTAAAGAGCTGGTTGTTTTATTTCACAGCACATAGACATAACTTACTATATCTGCTTATTTTAGTAAGACTTCAATTCAGTACTACATAACTGATAAACCCATCCACAGGCATCCTTCCCAGGCCCCAAACAAGACCCGAAGAAGTGCAAAGCAAAGATGTTTAGAGATGCTGGCTGGGGCTTACAGAAACTCAGCATGGACTACTGGAGGGCAGGGCTGCCTACATGGACAACAGAGGGAAGCTCTTCTGAGTCTAGCAACTCGCTGAAGCTATGAGACTCCTAGGACTCTTAATACCAAAGGCTGCCATCTCCTGCTATGCTCTTGGGCAAATTTTCTAAGCATCTAAATCCTAGTTTCCTCATCTACAAAATGAGAATAACAGAATGTTTACATTTCACTACTGTAAGATTTAACTGAGATACTGGAATGCAGCAATGTGCTTTCCATACAAAATAGTATTTTTGCTGTTAGTTACCCTGGGCACAAAGGCAAAGCAATTATAAAACAAAACAGAAGTATGAAAGCATGATGTCCAAACCAGTGAAAGCATCAAAGCATGGTGTTCCCTTGTCACTGCACAGTGGTGGTAAAGGAGGTTTAAGGTATGATTATGGGAATTCACACATCCAGTTCTCAGATCGATCGGGCCTTCCTTTGGCATAACAATTCTGTTCCTTTGGGACTAATTCCATCTGGGCTCCTGGGGCCAGCCAAACATGCCCACTCTGTCGTTTGTGGAAACTGTTAGCTGATCTTGTCAACACTATGCACCAAAAGCATCCAGGTAGGGGCCAGAGAAATGGCTCAGTGGGTAAAGGAACTTGCTGCCAAGCCTTACCACTTGAGTTCATGCCCCAGAACTACCACTGTGGAAGGAGTGAAGTGATTGTCACAAGTTGTTATCTAACCTCTGCATGAGTGTGCAAGTGAGCATGTGTATACACAGGCATGAGTTAGGACATGTGCACACACACATAAGTGTAAAGCTAATATTTTTGAAGGCATGTAGATAACGCAAAGTCAGGTGTGTAGCATGAGGGGCTTTCCCACCAGAGGTCAAGTGGCCTTTGGGTCTATTCAGATTAGAGCTGTTAAGATCTACAATTTGACCATACAGGTTCTGTAAGAAAGTAACCCCTGGAAATGTAGTTCCAAACTCAGTATCACTTTATGTGTCATTCTAATTCTTCAAATATCCCTGAAAACAAGCCACAAGTCAAGGTAGCAAGAGGCTTCAGATGCTTAGGACATCCATAATGTTGGAAGTCACACAAGAACTATGAAACATTGTCTGTTCCATTAAGAACGAACTGTACATTAAGAAAAAAAGCCTGCAAATGACCTGAGCTATCGGAACAAGTTCTGTGCTGCAGTCACCTCCTACCCCATCAGCTGGCGAGTCCTGCGAACTCCTCAGCACTTTTACAGCTGTCCTGGGCTGAGCCATTTGTCTGGGATGGGGCATAGTAGTGCCTGGCTGCTAAGTGAACAGGTGAACATTTGTGGAATTCTGACAACTTCTTGTCAGCCAGATTCAGGAATGATGTAAGCAACACAATCTATTGACTTTTATTCTATTTCTAAAATTCACCCTCATGAAAAAAAAAAAAAAGGTAAATGTGAGGAAGAGTGAAGGCTCTAACCTAATGGGAACCAGAGTAACCACCATAGCTACAGATCCAAGAGCTGCTGCACTTGGAGTATGCTTAGCCACATGAACATCTGCAGAGACACGGGTCTTATGAGAAATGACAGCATCCAACTCCACAGAGTATGATACATCCATTCCCCTGGAAGAGCCATTTCAAATACACGAACATCAGTACAAATAGGCACTTCAGCACTGACTTTACTCCATGTGAAAGAATGATTTTTTAAAGTTTTTTGAAAACTAAAAAAGATATGGTTTCTCTGTGTAGTCCTGCTGTCCTAGAACTTGCTCTGTAGACCAGGCTGGCCTCAAACTTGGAGATCCGCCTGCCTCTGTGTCCCAAGTACTGGGATTAAAGGCGTGTGGCACCACTACCCAGCCTTGATTTGTCTTAAGAGTTAACTTAGCCAGGTGGTGGTGGTGGTGGTGGTGGTGGTGGTGGTGGTGGTGGTGGTGCACGCCTTTAATCCCAGCACTTGGGAGGCAGAGACAAGTGGATCTCTGTGAGTTCAAGGCTAGCCTGGTCTACAGAGCTAGTTCCAAACTCTGTCTCAAAAAAGAAAAAACAACAACAAAAACAAAAAAGAGTAAATTAAAGGACACCATATTTGATTCAAGAGGCACTTACCTGGATTCCAAGAAAACTGTTCCATGTTTCTTAAGCACACTATTAGCAAAAGCACATAATTTGTGAATCGTTCCTTAATATCTTAAAAAAAAAAAGGAGAGAATTGAACATTAAGTGCTAAAATGTATTAAATAGGGAAATAATTAAATAATTCTATTAAAACATCTGTAAAAAAAATAGTGATGTTTGGAACCCATGGGGTTCCATTTTAGATACCAAAATTCAGTGCTCAGGTCCCTCATATCAAACACTGCACTATCTATCTGTACATAACCTATCACCTTCTGTCATATGCTCTAAGTCATCTTTGTATCTTCAGTTGTATCAAATACAATGTATATAGTTGTTATGATACATTATGTAGGGAGTGGTGACAAGGAAAGTCTTCACATGTTCAATGAGGATGTACTTTGGTTTAGAATATTTCCTACAGCCATAGAGGGCTCACAGCTAACTGTGTGTGTGTACTGTGTACATGTGCATGTGCACATATACCCGTGCGTGCAAGCCATTACTTCCTTTCCAACATATTACTAGTATATTACTAGGATTTTAAAAAATTAAAATGTTCAAACTGGGTCATTAAATACCTCCAACAGTCTTTGGAAATATATGACAAGTGTTTTCATTTTTATAGAAGAATACAAATAAAATAGAATCATAGAATAAAATACAAGACTTTGGGTAAAATAAACTTGTGTGCTTCCAGGAAATATCTAACCTGGTAACAAATGTGTATGTAATTTCTTACTTAAGAGAATAATTGCATTGTAATAGCGTTGCTTGGTGGTAGCCAGAGAATTTCTTTTGTGTGTGTGTGTGTTTATAAAGAATTAGGTTTCACAGTGGTGTTTGCCCTAAGTTAATAACTGGCTGATTAATTGGAATGAATTTAGTGAAAACAAAGAACTGACTTCTTGTCAGAGACAATTTATATATATATATTTTTTCAGCTGTTTTCTTCTTAGGAGCCCAAGATACCGTGTAGTTAAGAAATAAGTACCTGTGACAGTGAGTGTGTCCTATGCATGTGTCTGTGTAAGCCTGGGAGCTGTGGCTAGAAACTGTCACTCAGATAGCACAGTTTCCATCCCACTTAACTGTGACACTGCCTGATCGGAACCCTGCACCACCACGTCACCTCAGTGTCCTCTGTGGGACCGTTCTTCTCCATTCCCCACTGTTGTTGCTCTACAACACGACTGGATTTCCCTCCATTGCAAATCCTCTCAGGTGAGCTTCCTTTACTGTCTGTGCTTTCCCCAAATTCTTAAACTCTTCCAGTCAGAGCCGGTACCTTCATTCCAGAGCCGCCAAGTTTCTCACTTGTGGATCTGAACTGCACCTTTAACCCTTGAGCTCAGTGGACACACATGCTGTGCAATCCATGAAACTAGAGTGTGAATTCTTACACAATACCATTTGCAAGGTATAGATAGCAATGAGTTTTGAGGTTCCGAGTACAGATACACCCTCTGTGAAATGCATAACAGAAATGGAAAAGCATACACGGGGTTTTCAAGTGCTCATTCTGACTAGCTCACAACACATGTGCATACTCTTTCGGATGATTTCAAAGGGGATGCAACTTAAAGTCTGTCCTAGCATAGTTCCTAGCCAAGTCAGCTCAAAGGGAGGAAATACTCTCTGTGCTTCCTTAGAGGTGGATCTGAATTCATGGGGGTGCTTTTCTTAATGGACCTTTAACTGGAATTCTATACAGTTATTCACAGATCTGTCTCTGTATGTATGTTAAATTCTTTCTAATGTTCACTAACAAAGTTAACAAAGCAATGTACTCATTTTAACTGTCCTACTAAGAATGGCTGTACAAGACAAACTTGGTTCTTAACCCAATTATCTGGAAGGACACTGAGCATATCATTTGAAGCAAGCCAAGCTGGCTTCTGAGCAAATGGAGCCAGAGCAAGAGCAGTATTTAGGCTTGTATCCACTCTCGCACATAGAAGCTGCGACACGTAACCTCCATAGCCATTTCAGCTGGAAGAGCCTATGGGAGGGGAAAACTCTCTTCAGGGGCTCTTGAAGAAACCAGTTCAGAAAACAAGTGATTCAAACTATGAGAAAATGAATAAAAACCAACCATTTGATGGATAAATACAAGTTTATAATATGAAAAATGGAGATTTTAATATTAAGTTGACAAGATAAAAATTTTTATTTCAAAAATCTATCAACCTACGTATGTAAATGAAACTATGGAATACTAAAATGAAGTTTTATTCTGGTACTTTCTACTTTTTTTACATTTTAATGTTTTACATATATCTTGAAGCCAAGGCTTTATTTACTTATTTAAACTGTGAGCTTTACTAAAACATAACTCAAATCTTTAAAAAAATTTTTTCATAGTAAAGCAAAATCTCATATAAATGATGCTATGGCTCAGAGCTTTCAGATCCATCATGGACAGCCTCACAGAATTGTCTAGACCTTATTCATTTTCCATTTGTTCTTCTTTCTCAAATCTACAATTCTAAATTGTTTGCTTTAATTTATTCATACATCATCATTTTTGTCATGAATTTTTATACAATGAAATGCACAAATCTCGAGTACATAGGTTGGTAATGTCTGGTGCCATTTTAACTAGAAATGGAAGAGTTCTACCATCAAGAAAGTTCCTCTGACCCTTCCTCCAGTTATGTTCCATTCCCAACAAGTAACCACTCTCGTTTCTGTCATCATAAATTAATTCTGTCTGATCGCAGACCTCAAACAAAATTCAATCGTACTTTCTGAGGCTGGTGTTTGTTGCTGAACACAATGTTTGAGATGTACACAGCAGGATATATCAGTAATTCATTTTTCCCCTTCATTTTAACTTGTTCGGTGTTGTGTGAATGTGTTGATGTCTGTACAGTGTATGTGGAGGCCAGAGGTGTTGTTCCTCAGGATCCATATACCTCTCTTTTGACAGGACTTTCAATGTGCTGGGGGTCACTGAGTAGGTCAGGTTGGCTGCTAGCAGTCTCGGGGAGGTATGTGCCACCACACCCAGCTTTGTATGTGTTCTCACAATAAAGTTAGGTATTCAGGCTTGGGTGGCAAAGCACTTTAGCAACCAGGCTACTTCCCCAGCCTCCGTTTTCCTTTATTTGCTGAGTAGTATCACATGGCTTGTACATACGATCATTTATTTATGTTCCTGTTGATCCTCTCCAGTCCCTGCCTTTTCATTTTTAATTAGCATATATTTTTTTTAATTTTGAAATTCAACTTATATATTGTCCTTATGGTTAGTAATTTTTTTGTGTAGTCTCTAAAAATATTCCCCTATACAAAACTTGTGGATATAGTCTCTTATATTTTATTTTAGAAATTTTAAGATGTAGCACTTATGCTAATGGAAACAAACAGTTTTGAATTAACTTTTTTGGAGGAGGACAGGGGTCAAAGTTCTTTCATTTAATATTTATCCAGATGTTACCACTACTAGGTGAAAAATACCTCAGTAAATACTGATCTGTTTTACAAAACCCAATTTTTAAACCTTTAAAAAATGCTTTAAAATAGAATTACTTTTTATTAAGATGTTATTCAACATTTGTTTATGGTAATGAGTCACCTTCAATGAATGTTAATTAGAGCTACAATCAGAATCTGACTACTTACCACTATTTGACATCTGAAAGAGATTGTTCTTTTCAAACTTCTTGAAAACACTTCCTTTAATTTCAACAAACTGAAATAGCAACAGAAATACCATTTTCGTCACTTTAACAGTTGTAAAAACCAATCTCTCCACAAAAAGCTTCTTAGGATAAGAGGAAACAAAGACTCTTTTAACATGCACAATATTAGTGTGACCGCCCTTCCTAAACTAACAATACAAAGTACAGTTTTGCACTTACATTGTTGGACATCATGATGGTAAGCAGTGACTTGTTGTGAGAGTTAAAAGCCACATTGAGAGTCGTTGCTTGAACCATTATGAGAATTGCATGTAGAACTAAGAGTAAGTCAAGGAAAAAACTTGTTTTCAGAAAATTATTAACACAATATCAAAAATGGGAGAAATGATTTCATTTTTCTAGATCAAATCTGACTGACAAATATTTTCTTATTGTCACAATTTTCCTATTATCTATTTGATATAGATTTGGTAAGATGTATGGACTCCACAGAAAACAAGCAGAAACAGACGGAAATCTGTACACTCATTATTTAGAACTGAACCCCTGGCACCTAGCACAATGCTTAAGAATTAAGCCCTCAAAAAGGTGCTGAATAAATTGAAGAAATTATGGTGAATGATAAGAGGAAAGAATAAGAGATACACATTCTGCATTATGATAATTCAAAGTTCTAAAAGTGAACACAAAAGTTAGTGTAGAGTTGTTTTTCTTTGGTTACTCAAGTGATACAGAAGATTAAAATGGTAAGAAATGTCTCAGGTTGTTCTTCACGTCATGCAGAATTACATCCTATTGCACACAGAAAAATTTACCTTTGTTCCACTAAAATGGGAACAAGCTCTGTCCCACTTTGTTCCCAAGTATTAATTTCTTCAATGTGTCAGTGACGGTAAGGAAAAGATATGACAGAGTCCTGTGAATGAGTCCTGCTTTCATAGATATGCACATGTATGTAAATCTATGTGAGTGTAAACAGAAGTATGCACACATGCACAGGCGCGTGCGTGCGCGCACGCGCGCGCGCACACACACACACACACACACACACACACACACACACACACGTTAGAAAGTACTTGTTCTCCAAAAGAAAAACTTGAAGCAAGAGACCCATGTGTGCACACAGACACACAAACACAATCTCCAAAACTGTATCATGCTAATTGCAACCTGAAAAAAAAACTTGAGAGTCACACAGCTATGAATATTAACTATAGGCAGACATCAACTTTTCCTTATAATCAATTAATCACAAGAAAAAGTAGTTGTGCATCCAGAAGGCCTTAAACTAATTTACAACGGATATTACAACCAATTTTTCAAAAAGAAATCAGGGATTTCATTTTAATCTACACACATACAGCATTTCATGCAGGGATAGGTAAACAAATAAAATAGGGTAGAATCACACAGGTGGCTGGAATGTTCACCACGTCTAAAAGGATACAGACATAGAGAACAGCCATGAAAAAGTGAGGGATGACTCCGATGTGTGCTCTTTTTCTTTCTTTAGGCTCGGTGGCTGTCCAGTAGAGAGCATCTAAGATATCTTGTCCAAACGAGGAGAACAGGCGATCGGCTACCTGCAGAGAGAAATAGAAGACACGTTTCCTAACTGCTCAGTTAAGTGTTTCACCAGCCACCTGATGAAAAGCAAATATTGGGAACCTGAGTTTTACGATTCTGGAAGGGAAGCTGAAGAAGAGCAAAGCTTATTACTTCCTCCACTTACTCCTGGCTTATGCTGAGTACTACATACATATGTGGAATCACAATCAGCTTAGTCAAATTAGCCATTTGTAAAATAAAAAACAAACAAACAAAAACCAAAACAAAACAAAAACTTAAAAAATTTGGGAAATTTGAACTAAAAAGTTCAAAACAATTTATGTTTAGTGTACCAAGAACATAACTAACAGTCACTAAGAATCTTAAAAGTTCTTATAAGAAACAAAAAGCCAATAGGTAAGTGGGTTTGCAATAGATTTGCAATTTGATAGTGTATGTTCTCAGAACTGTGCAGGCAGTGGGAAACTTTCCTCTAGTTGGAGGAAACACCTATCTTTGAGGAGCTGCTCCCTTCAAGCATGATCCAGGAGCAGTGGTTCAGGCTTCACCTCAATAAAAGCTTATTTTTTTGAGCCCCACTAAATCTGCACTGTCCCAAGATCCTGCAGTGAATGAAGCCCCTTTTCCAGAAGCTACAGCAAACCTTCTTTGCCCACTTCCTCTATACTGTTAGACTTGACGTCTTGAGGACTGGCCAGCTGCAGGCAGCAGGACCAGAGCGAGCATGCAGGGGCAAGTGGCCTTACCTCTAGCATGTTGTAGATGATATAGAGCTTGATGACAGACTGCCCTCTTATCAGGTGGTACATCATGGAGTAGTCAACATAGTGCATCATAAAATAGCAGATTATCAAAATGACACCCTTCAAAATGTCACACACCTGTGCAGGCTGAAGCAAACGTCTGTCCCTGAAACACACAATGGAAACAGGGCTTTCTTTTACTCTTGGTGTTCTCAAAGCAAGTCATCTTTACTGGACATACGACAGCATCCCAAGGTCACAGTGAAAATCAGCTGACGTTATAAATCTTAACAAAGATGGTCACCCAGAAGACTGTGGAACAGAACACTTTTCTGCTGCATACACAATATAAAGATGTTAAACAAGAAGTGATCAGGTCTGAAGAGAGCGGGCAGGCACCTGCTGCTGCTGGTACTTGAAAGCAGCAGCTTTCTGGGGGAGGCAACCTCACCATACTTGTGACCGCTGGATCAGCCTGCACAGCCCAGTGGGTGTTTTGTGCAAACCAATCTGCACCTTGTCCACTGCAGTCAGCAACAGCCCTGGCTGGCTACACAGAGAGTCTAAGGCCAGTGCTGGGATTACAGCCATGCCTAGCTAGCTCCAGATTGTTCACAGTGGTTCGAAGGACCTCACATCTTTACCATAATGTAGGTTCCTCCCTGAACACATCCTATAATTTTTCCAACCCATTCTTGACAAATTTCTACTCTTTTTCAACTACAAGCTAGCACAATGTACATGTCTCATAAGTAAAAATGTATCTGCTTTATAAATCATAAAATTTTAGGTGTAAAGTTATATCACTTGATACTTTGGATAGAAACAGCCAATGTGGCCTCTGTAGGGTTGTGTCAATTCACATTTCTGCTAGCGGCATTGAGAAGCCTGTGGTCTATGAGCTCCAAAACAACACATGACCAACTTCTGAATTTTTGCCAGCTGCCCTGGTGAAAAACAGAACCCAATATAGTTTCAATGTTACTTTACCTCCAGGAGTAGAGTTGGTACTGGGTGAAGATCAAATCTTGCTCATGCTAACCAAGTGCTCTGCCACTGAACTATACCTTCATTTAAAATAATCTTAAACAATATTTTGAGATAAGTCTCATTAAGGTGCCCCGGAAGGCCTTGAACTTGCAATCTTCCTGCCCTGGTCTCCTAAACAGCTTGGATTATAGGCCTATGCTATCAGGTCTTGCTCTGAATGACTCATTTATATATTTAAGATTTATTTAAATTTCCAATGAATCCTTTCCTCATCTTCTTTTCTTCTTTCTCTCCCCCTCCCCCTTTTTGGTACTGGTTTGAAGGACAATCTTTTACTGTAGAAGTTAGTTCTTTGTAAGATGACTTGAATTTTTCATAATTAAAAAATGAGTCGATTCTTCCTTCTGAGACCAGATCTTAAAAATTAAACCTAAGTTAAGGAAGGAAACAACAAGATGGAGAAAACAAACAGGAAAGAAATTTAGGATTCCCTTTTACTGGACCTAACATTTTCATGACAAGAATGAGTACATTTTAGTCTGCTGCAGGCTTACTCCTCTGGATCAAGGTTCAGACTTCTGTTTGGGCAGCTTTTTACCCGCAGCCATTCAACTGTAAGGACTAACTGCTTGCTTTAGGAGCTGTGGCCTCTTCATCTTCACCAACAGATCCCTGACCCCTGACCACCTACCTCTTGGGAGTTTCTTGGCTATCTATTCTGTTCAGCTCTTCTCAGCCTGCCCATATGAGCAGGGCTTTTCCAAAAGAACATGTAAGTCTTTTAAACTGTTTCTATAACTAGGACGCAGTACTGGCTCTGAAAGCAGCTGTCACAGGACTGCATTTCCATGGGTTACCAGTAAGTTTGGATGCAATATGGGACACTGCAGGTATGAAACAGACACATGCAGGAAGATGCAAGTAGATGGGAAGACATTCTAGTGAGCCTACATAGAGACAGACCTGGCTTTGTTAGTCAGATCACAGGTCCTCCAACAGATGTAGAATTCTGACTGATTCTTCTCTGCAGCTCAGGTTAGAGCTCTGGGCAGAAATATACCGAGCATACAATCACCACCATTACTTCTATCCCAACTTTCCTTTCTCCAATGCTGATCTTCCCCCTCCTACAAAGATTGTGGCCTCATTCTCATGGGAAGCAGGGTATATTTTATCTTCTACTTCCCACATACCCAACTTAGAGCACACACTTCTCTGCCAAGGGCTAACTGATAATCCAGAAGATTTCATGCCCCACTCCACACAAGGCTAGGACTGGGAGCAGTGATTCTTCTGTCAAGAGCAAACACATTTCTAGTTCAAATATCAAGAGGAGACATGGCGAATAGTCCTGCCTTCCTGGCCTATGGGTGGTTGTTGCCCCACTGACGGCCAGGGAACATACTGAGAGGCATCAATGCAGGCATGCCTCTTAACAACCACTGACTTTCGAGACTTTAAAAATGATCCTGCAAACTGATACAAATCAGCAATTCATTCCTACTTGTCAGGAAACTTAAATTATATAATTTATCATTTGGAAAAGTTATCATGTTAAGAAACAAACATACCTCTCATTTTATTAATTTATAAAATACACAATAAAAAGAAAACAGGACAAAAGATACTGCACTGGTTCCTCAGCTATCTGTCACTGCCTGCTCTGGTGAAATCTTCCACTGCTAACTTAACTGGCTGCTCTGGTGATTACAGGTTTTCAAAATTAAGGACTGCTATTCAAACACAACATAAAACTTGTTTCACAGTCCCTGTAAACAAGGATCTTCTTTCCACATGTGCCTGTTAATAAAAAAGGAAAGTAGCGAAAACAAAACAAACCACTCCTCAAGTGGCATCTTACAAGATGCCTGTATGCATCAAGCTTCTCCAAGATCTAACCTCACAAATGAGTTATCTAATTAAAACAACTTGAACCAATCACAGCATTTGCTCCTCTCTGCCAGCATATTTTTAGATGACTATCAGTAAGCATTACAAACTCCATAAGAAGCTTATCTATAATGCTGCCAATCAATCTGGAATGGGCATCTGAATAATCCTTCAGGCTGATGTTCCAGTTATGACGGCTGTTAAAGAGCAGTTATGGGCAGTTCCTTTGGCAAATGCTGGAAATCTCAAGAGCATGCTGCACAAAGTAAAAAACAAAACAAAACAAAAGAAAACCACACTAATCTAATTTAGCCTAGAATAATAGTTTGATTACATGTCATGGCATGACAAGATTAAATAAGATACCCAATAGAAATTAAAATAAAAATATTTAATGCAATTTAAAAGATATTCACATTAAAACACCTATACAGAAAGTAGATTTCCTGCATCCTGAAATTTCAACTTTTAATTCCTTCAAATAATTCCACTATACTTTTGCAGTTACTACAAATGACAATTTCATGTTATACATTTTACATCTCTGAGCTGTTTAACGTCTCATAGATCCAGAATATCTATGTAGAATTATATGGCAGAGAGTGATGCTCACTGCGAGGCATCCTCACCCTTGATATCTGCTGTGAAAGTGAAACTGGTACCAGCAAGATCAAGAAGGAAGAGGCAACCATAAACTCAGCCAGCGGAGCCCTGCTGCCCAGTTCATTTCAAGCCATGGACACAGGCCAGGTCTTGGCATGGCTCACTTCACTGTAAAACACGTGTGTAACTGAAGGGGAGAAGGACAAGTACTATTGAGATTTCAAACACTATGTATTTCACATGGTTCACATTTTTTAAAAGAAAGTCCCTTTATAATCTTAAAGTAAACTAAAATAAAGTACTAAGATCAAGATGCTTTCCTGACCTTGGAAACTGAATATTTTTGAAGTTTGACTGATACACAGCAAAAAAATAATCTCTTAGCACTTTATACTTGATGGCTAACATCTTTTCTTGTACCTTAGATTAATTATATTAGAATGAAGTGGCTGATTTATGAAGCTGTTTGTGTTTGGAATAACACAAAATAAAAGGTGCTTCTAGGAACAAGCAGCTGGGCTGAACCCTGGGGCAAGGACTGAGGTGTTTGCTGCCACAGAGACCCACAGAGTCATTAGAGATTACATCACAGGTGATTTTCATGGACGATAGTGTGGTCAAACACTGTGAGGATGTGTGGATAAAACTTAAGAGCCAGTGAGGATGCTCCTGAAGTCAGGGAATCACATTCCCTCAGTGCCTCCATCCTCAAATGGTTCTGTGGCCTACGCTGGTGCTTTTGCTTTTGTGCGGAGGTTAATTTGGCCAAGAGTATAGAAGGAAAATCAGGGTTTACTCACCACAAGGAGTCCCTGTGCCACCACACTCCATCCTACAAAGGAAGTGAAAGTGCTCCTCCCTTCGGTCTGATTTACAAGAGAGAAAGAGAGAGAGAGGTTGGAATGTTGCTACGCTACTTAGAGCGTCATGCTGAAGAACAAGGGGCAACAAAACCTGATGCTATGAGACTTTCCATGTAACAGTACACTGCTCTCCACTGGTGAACCACACCATCGGCCCTGGTAAGAGGGAATAATGGACGTACTTGTTTCCCCAACAAAGATACCAAGAGCTCTCCATATATCTCTTGTGGTGGCATTAGTTACTCAGGCCAGAGTAAAGGCTTAATTTTGTATGGAAAGAGAATAGCCTATTTATGCTGCACATATAATGTTAATCTGAGCATAACTATGTTGAATGAGGTAAGGCACATAGAGGAAAGCCAACAGGTGAAGAAACTCAAGAATTTGAAATCCATAGTTCTTTTAGGAGATAAGAACTCTCCTATGGGGTCAACTCTCAAAAGAAAAGATACTCTCCTTTCCTAAAAGAAGAAAAAAAGAAGTCAATGAAGCCTTCAATAAGAGTCATGTCTAAAACGAAGACAAGGGATCAGAAAATTTGTTTGCCTGAATTTTATTTACTCTAATTATAAAAGAAAAACACCCTCATATTCCTAAATCTAGTCAACTCATTTATCACTGTATAACGTTCTGCAGAGCTTCCTTTACTAATAGCTGCCAGTTCTGGGCTCTAGATTTGACCATTTTCCTCTGCAATCTCATTCAACATTTAACTTAGTGTGACAAAATTCTAAAGCACAATATAATGGAAATTTAGGAAGAGACAGTATTCCCACTGATACTTCATAAATTACCCATATAATTGGTATTTTTGACATATTTCACAAACTTGGAATATGCTAAACTTAGAAAGATGATATTTGATAAGCCCAGATAATTCACATAATGTATCCTAACCCAATTCTGTTTCTATGTCTTCAGTCATTGAAAACACACATCATCCTAATCTCTAAACTGAAGCTATCTTACCCTATCTAGGAAAGGAGAGAACTTGCTTCTCATGACCCTAGATGCATCTCTCTCTCTCTCATTCAACATTGGGTAGCAGGGGTTAAGACTACTAATTCATCAGAAACAGATTCAACCAAGTCTTTCTAAGATCACTGAGAAGTGGTATAAATTTTCCACAGGAGCAGTGTAGCATCCTTTATAAGCAGCACACACTCACAATAACACCCCGACAACATCTCCCAATGAACACAATTTTAACTGGGTGAGAGTTGGCAAAGCAGTCAAAAGGAAGGCTGAATTACTGAATGGGCTACAAAATCTTCCTGGTTCTCATCCCTTGTTAAAGGCAATGCCTCTGTTCACTCAATTGTTATCAGTGGCCACAAAACCCAAACCTTAGACCAAAGCCAAAAACCACATCAAGATAGCAGAAGATCTAGGAATAGGCTCAAAGCAGAAACTCTGGGTCAGGGCATCCTTTGCTTTAAAGTCTCTCACAGATGCTGACCAGAGAGAACTGCAGGCAGAGGAGGAGGAAACACTCACTCAGGGTAGCGATGACAGAAGACATTGTCCTGCTATAAACTACTGTTGCCATGTCGGGATTTAATTAGCAAATACAGCTTTCTTCTATTTTTAGAAAAAAATTAACAAAGAGACTAGGAAGATTTTTTTTTTGACAAAATATCGAAACGGAAGAGATGAGAATGATAACAGCTGTGAAAAAGCATCCAATCAACGTCTTTGTAGGTTTCCAGTCAGACTGAAGGAAAGAGCACTTTTTGTTTGCTGAAAAAGATGGAACATGAGACAGCTATAGGCAAAACAAATGAAATAATCTTTAACAGAAGTAGAGATATTGGAAGGGAGGCTGCAATATAGAAAACTTTGGCTATTTCTAAATAATTCTGTAAAAATAAAATGTATTTGGGTATTCCAGGAATACTTGAAAGGTCATAGGCATAATATTGATGGTAGTTTTGTTCAGTCACTTTTCACAGTATAATATGTTTTCAGTTCCATGCTTTAAAAAAAAAAAATCAACAGAGATATTGTTTTCACTGTTCAGAGAAAATAAATTGTGGCTCACACTACTCTAAACACACATTGTTTAACTCATATATAGAATATTGAAGGTACTAAGACATTTAAAGCAGTACTTCATATTTTCTGTGATCTTGCCTGCTCATATAGAAGTTTCAAGATGGCTGAAATTCTGCTACACAATTTGAAGTATATTCTTGTATATCATTTATCATATAAATATGAGTGATAGCATGAAATGTAACTCTTCAGTTAACCTACAATGCAGACGGAGTATCAGAAACTGTTTATAATAGGCTGCCCCCTACAGTTCTCTTAGCTATAAAACCACGGAAAGAGAAAGTACTTTTTAAATGTGACTGAAGTTAGCTTAGACTGAAAAATGCTTCAAACTAATTTTTAAAGCTATCATTATGTGCTTAAAAACTTACACTACTATAAAAAGGTTGACTATAGGAAGCATCAGTCATTTATGTGAAACAAACTCGAGTAGATGATTTAAGAATTCCTATTTGCTACATCACCTCTTAATATTCAGAATGGAAAGGCTATGCTAGATGCTACTTACATGTCCTGCTTCCCCAGCTGCCAGAGAAACACAGAAATGACTTTGAGCAGAAAACAATATTAGATGCCTGAAGAACAAGACATGTCTTCAAATAAGATGAATTTCACCCTTGAGAGACTCTTGAGAACACTGACATGTCATTATCAGGCAGTGTACTTACGTCACCCATGTGCTACCCACATAGAAAGGGAGGAACCAATCCAGAAGAAAGAGTTGCTAGGTTATAAACTCTTTTAATGTGTCACCCAAGTGTGCCAACAGCTGACCAGAACATGCCATGGGTAGAATATGAACCTGTTTAACACTGCTGATCAAGGAATAAATAAGAAGTAATCTCATTCACAAAGTCCATGGGAAATCCCTGCTAGTTATTTTATGTCAGGTTGTTACATTGGATTAATCTAATTTCCCTGTATCCACCCTCTTTATTCAGCCACACATGAAGATTTGCAATTGGTAGCACTTTATAGATTTTTTTTTTTTTTTGCTGCGGAAAAGGTAACTAATATGCCATGATCTCATCAAGCTCTCAATAGAGAAACCAGCACATGAAGGTGGGGCTGTGAGCAGTAAAGACTGTGCCACAAAGGTCTTCAAAGGCTTACTAATGAGAATAAGCATCCTTGAAAACTCTCCAAGGAAAAGGAAATACGTGATAGATCCTAAACTGGTGCTTAAACTCCTAAGACGATCTCATCTGGTTAACTTATGGCTAATAAAACATGTGACATAATTCATATCATTCTGGAAGATGAGAAAGATTTTAGACACAAAATAATAACTTCCATAGCACTGAGGTAAGCTGAACTCTTACAATGGTTTTATTCTCTGCAACCTTGCTAAGAGTAATTTTTATTCCTTTTACAACCTGATCATTATATTATTTCTATTTACATTAGAAGGATTTCTTCCTTATCAAAATGGATTAAGGATCATTCAAAAGGACTATATTTATTATTATTATTATTATTAAGTATAGTCTCATTTTCTACTTCAAAAGGAACTTCTTTGTGACTTAGTCTTTCAAACAAAATTTACAATTTTGACTATGTACTAGTAATTTCTTAACTCAACTTCGGTGGTTAAACTATAATCCCAAGTATTATGTTTCATTAAACATTCACTATAATTAAATGGAGTTTCATAAATCATTGTCCATTTCAGCATTTTAAAATTTCAAACTGAAAGAGAATGTTTTTAAAGTTACAAAGGTGACACTTGGTAGACTCTGCTAAAGCTAAGCAGTGGTGTGTAAAAGATGACTACACAGTAGAATGGAGGCATGCTGTTCAGCTGTCAAGAAGGAAAACTGTAAAACCAAACTTCCTACTCTCCTGAAGAATAAAAGCACCCAAGCTTCACACAGGCTCAACAGTCTCCCTTTCTGTTTGGTGGAGCAGAAGTGAAAGAAACTGGCATTTACTCCTGGATGCTGTAGGCAGGCCCTCTGCCGGAATGCTTTCTCTATCTCCAGGTTTCTGGGGACAGGTCCTGAGCTCTCAATATCCTCTTTGGACAGATGGGAAGCAAGCTTAGTGGAGGCAGGCACTCACCATAACCCACAGTGATCCAAGTTGGTTTGGGCTGCCTTGTCTTTCCTATCTGAATGATGGCATCATAGAGTTCTCTACTGCCATCAACCCAAAGTCTGTGACTAAGGATTCAAAGGGCACTAACACAGTGATTCTCAAGTGAACTAGAGGAGGAAGCCTGCAGTAAGGGCTCCTTAGGGGAATCTGATAGCCACCTCCCCAGACTAGAACCTGGACCTTTCTCTGATGAAGCCCAGGAGGCCTCATAACCCACATTCGGGAGGGTTAAGAACATGGCCAGTTAGTCTCTACTTGTAGTCCTGTTTCTCTTCTGCTCACTCACACAGCCCTCCACCTTAGTGTCAGTTTACTGGCTAAAGCAGCTCTAGTTCAAAATCTCCAGAAAAGAAGACATATATAAAGTGTATAATATTATATAATATAATTGGACAGATAAGCAGTGTTTAAAGACCTGTGAATGAAACTATATGAGTCATCTTTATTCTAACAACCCTACAAGTTCTAAAAGTAATGAAATTGTTTGCACATTAAAAATAGTAAAGAGCTAAACTTACCGTAGGCCATAGCAAGGCAGAGTGAAGAGCCTGAACAGCGCCAGGAAGACTCTTAAAGGAAGCAGGGTGAACACATACAGAAAGGCATCGAGGCACAGGAAGATTCCAAAAAACATGAGCTACAATGACAAAGGAGAGAAGAAAAAAAAAAAGAGAGAAATATTCTTTAAATAGCTGTAGATACAAAATTCAAATATTCAGGCTGTCTAAACTTTATGAAAAATTAATTCCTGATTATTTTGTTTAAGAAATAGCACAATGTTAGGCCCCAGTTGCCGGCCAGCAGGGAAAACTCCTGTGGGAAGCACCTCCTCCACCAAAACCCCCCATCGGACCCTGCAATCTACAAGTTCCACACCCTGCCCCAATACCCATCTGCCTGTGACCCAGGTAACTTCCTGAGACACGGAAAGCTAACCACCAGTTCTCACTGGACCAAGAGGTGAGTGACTCTTCTCCCACCCAGAGAATCCTGCCTCTAGGACCCAGGCCCTGGGACATGCTTTCATGACTCTTCTCACAGTTTTCAGTTTACCGTCCACAGGAGCCAACTACTCAAAAGATGAGTTGCTTGGACTCAACTGATGTGACTTTCTGGTTCTTCTTAAAACATTAGAGAGACCAAAGTCTTTGAGACAAGCTTCCTCCCTTTAACCTTATTCTTCCATGTCCTGTTCATTAGGAGACTGGATAGATACAGTTTGAATTTGAACAGTTTTTGTAAACTGGTTACTAAGTTTAGCATAATCTTGAATGCATGGACAGCTGTTATACTTGGAGGGCCTTATTCTGATTAACTGCAGAAAACAGTTACAAATTTGTAACCTCTCCCTGTTTCTTATGGGTTTATACTTTCTATTTTCACTCATTAAATTCAGCAGGATACTTCCTAAGGGGAGGGTGAGGTCTTTTTGTAGCTTGAAGTAACTGAACCTAGTTTACCAAACTCTGCTTCTCAAATAGTGGTGACTCTCTGTATGCCTGACATACAAACATGGTCCGATGAATATGCTCTCACCACAATACTCTTCATAACTTCAGACAATAAACTGTCCGGTCTGCATGCATTATCTAAATTCACCCTGCCATAAGCAGACGTTTCTCACCAAACTCATGAGAAAGTTCTAACTTCCAGGCATGGGATCTTTAAAGAGGTGATTCAAGTGGAAAGGTCATTAGGACAGGTCCTGATCCAACATGACTGCTACTCTGGAGATGCCAGTTGTGTGCCTTAGCCTTTAATGGCTGAGGTAGCTCTCCAGCCCAGAGCGGGGATTGGGACACAGAAACACAGAGAAATGACCATGTGAGGACCTTTGGAGAAGGTGGCTGCCCACAAGCCAAGGAGAAAGGCTTCAGGAGAAACTAACTATGTTGACTCCTAATGTCAGGCTTCCCCTTCTGCATCCCTGTTGCTTAAACTGTCCAATGTGGAATACTTTGTTATGGTAGTCTCAGCCAACAAATATATACATATTTAAATGAAAGTCCATATTTTATTAATTTTTGACAAAATCCAAGAAATAAATACATTATCTATACTCCAGATTTCTTAATCTGAATATACAGCTTTCTTCAACAATCTAGAATCATGAACAACAATGAAAGCACTATGTTAACCTAAGTCATGTGGAAGTCTACAGTTCTAAGTCTTCCCTCCAGGAGAGTCACTCAGATGCCGTTATTGGTGTAAAGTGCTGGTTTTCATTCATGTTTTCGAGTTATGCAAAGGAGTACTACCGACTGAGTAGCAGTCCTTATTTATGACTCTCCTGCCCTTGAGAAGTCTTTCCTGTCTGCAGATTCCAAGAAGAATGTTGGGTATGTCTCCACAAGAACACAAAACACTAAGGAGTGTGTGCCTGTCTCATGAACTCATGCTGAAATGAAGATGATATTCCTTCAGCCAACAGCCCTGAAACTGTGAATGTAGGTATGAAACATGCCCAGCCCAGTGGGCACAAAAACACCAGGAAGCAGAATGTGACTTTTAACTATCAGCAAGGGTAGCAGTCATGTTGGTGCAGGGCTAACACAGCTGCTTGTGCAGGCGTAGGAAAGGTCCAATGGCCAAACCACCTTGGAGAGATTAAGAAAAAGCCCTTAAATAACTTGTGAGGAGATGAGCATGTGCCACACATACAACACGAATTGGACAGAAGACATGGCCTGGCACAGGGAGTAGGAAGAAAGCCTTCAGGGCCATGAGTTGCCGGCAGGAGCACAGAGGTGGACAGTAAAGAGAAGGAGAAGAAGAAAACTCCTTTAGCAGCTCAGCAGATTTTGTGTTAGTACCGTCTATGGTGCACAGCAGCAGCCAAAGTCTAAAGGCCTGCCTTTCACATTGCCAAGTCTGTGCCTTAAACCAAACGGCTTGTCAATATCCTTCTTACACTGTGTAGGTCCTATACCTGGACCACTGGAGCTGGCAAAAGATCGCATCACAAAGATAGAGGAGAGCATGTGGCTGCAATTTAAAGCCATTTCAGCCGAGGATAAATGTTTACAAATGCGAGAATACAAAATGCAAAGGAAAAGCAACACAAAGCCCTTCGGTTTGGAAAGGCAGAAATAGAACAGTCCTTACCACTCTGGCATTACATTTCCTCCTAACGAGCATTCTTCTACATTCGTTACAAATGTAAAGAAACTAGAGAGATGGGTGGAGCTGAGCCTAGCCCTGTGCGGGACATAATCTGTCCCTCATCCATTTCATGGACACAGTGACTCAGGCTGCTCTGGTCTCCTGCCAGTGTTTGCAGTGTTCCAGGCAAGTGGTAGGTGTTCAGCACTTGAGGCTCCTCTCAGCTCCTGAGGAAATGATCACCTCTGCTTAACATATTTAGAAGCCATGGATGTGAAGGCTGAATGCTGGCCCAAGGATGTGCATCAGCAAGGGAACTAGCAAGTCTGTGTAGTCAGACCAAAGGTCCTGTTCTTGCTGCTTCAAGCAATTCAAGCAGAGTTTCCACTATTTTTACTAGTCTTATGGGTTAGGTTGGGTTTTCTTTTGGCTAACTTACCTTGCAATCTGTTTACTATCTTTAAAAAACACAAGAATTTAATGAATCTCATATTTTGACTGGCTGCTAGCTTTAAAATATGTTATAAATTAAAAGCTTTGAGAACACATCAACATAAATAATATGTACTTTCAAATCTTAGTGTGACATCTTGGGAAGGCAGGTAATTTTTATTTCCTTTTTATTTAGACTTACTATAAATTACTTAGCCATTCATAAGTAACTGTGAATGAATTCCTTCTCCACATACAAGGTATGACTGTAAAGTAATGAATGACACCAGTGACATGTGCAGTTGTTTTTCGGAGACACAAACATCTCCTGCCTTCCTTGAACAATTCATCCAAATTTCAAAACAAATGCAATGCTGTGACCACCACAAAACCAGCAGTGATTTTTTTTTTCTTGTTCTTTAGAGACAGGGCTTCCTCTGTGTATCTCTGGCTGTCCTGTCTAGCCTTGAACTCAGAGAAATCCGCCTGCCTCTGCTTCCAAAGTGCTGGGATTCAAGTGTGCAGCACTACTGCCAGGCCTCCAGCAGTGGTTCTGAATATGCCTTGAGGTCACAGTCTGTCAGGGCAGTGGATTGTCACAGGATGTACATCAAATTCTGGATCCTTGTCACTTCCTTCCCACGTTTCCTTCTTCAGCCCTGCTGCTGCTGTCCACCTTCACCTTGCCCATCTTAAAGAATGGGGACTCTTACTTTACCTAGGTCTCACTTTTACAGCAAAGATGTCATCTGCTCGCACTTGCTTTATAAGATAAAAAAGAAACCAAAAATACTGCAGAAAAAAGAACCCCCAAAGCAAAGTCTAAGGATAATACATAAAAAAGAGAACACATACGGGAGTTTTGGGCTTTTAATTCTTTGTATTCAGTTGCTCACATTTTCCCAGAAAGAAAGAGACAAAGGTGACGCAGGTCTTAGGTGAACACCTTCTCTGGGCCAGGTCACTCCTTAGTTTATCCCTTCATCCTTCCGTAATCAAACACTGTAGAGCTTTGCCTAGGCAGAGATTTTGACGACTGAATCAAGTACATGCTCATAGCCAGGCACAGTGGTGCACACCTTCACCCAGCACGCAGGAGAGTGAGTGAGGAAGGAGGCACAAGACAGCGGGGCTACATGCTGAATTCCAAGTCAGCCTGGGCTATATACAAGATCATGTCTTAAAAACAAAACAGCACCAAACAAAATAAAGACAAAAACACCGAAATACTTCCCCCAGCAAACAAAACAAAAAACAAGCAAACAAATAACAATCAAACAAATAAATAAAAACATGTTTATTGCTTTAAGAAGGTCAAAGTTGGGGCTGGAGAGATGGCTCAGCTGTTAAGAGCACGGGCTCCTCTTTCAGAGGAACGGGGTTCCATTCCCAGTACCCACATAAATGCTCACAACCATGTGTAATTCCAGTTCCAGGTTATGACACCCTCTTTTAGTCTCTATGGGCACCAGGCATGCAAGTAGTACACAGGCATATATCCAGTCAAAGCACCCATACATGTAAAATAAAACTGAAACGTGTTCTCAATGAGTCCATGAACCACTAATCGATGCTGGCTCAGTGTAAAACTCAGCCTACGAAGGTAGGCAAGTTAAAGCCTGGCTCCTTCCCGAGCAGACACTGCAGGCATGGAGGCAGTGGGCCGCTGCTGAGAGCAGTGCTGGAGCACAGGGAAGTTCTTCTTACAAAGGTGAATTACAAGTCACAAACTGCAGACACTCCATTTTCAAATAATCTCTTCAATTTTATTCTTAGAGCCCAGATTGATCAACTGTGGGTTTAAAAAATAAAAAACTTCAAAAGCAATTGTGGGCTTAATTAGTGAGCTGGCCCCTGCAATTCCTTGAGTGAAAGCAGTCAAAGGACAGGAGTGTTTGCTGGTCTGACTCTAGAGATCTTGTCCCTCAGGCCCGTTGAACCTCTCCAGGTGTAGCCCCGTCTCGCCACCTCTGCAGGCAGGCTACAGCACCTAACTCTGCAGTGACACTAAGGACACATTCTTGAGCAGTAGGGGCATGGCAAAGATGTTGGTCAGTCTGCAGGAAACTGCACCATGTTCTATGCTCAAACTCACTGCTGATGTCCTAGTCTCCTATACTAAAAAAAGATTCACTGTAGCCTTTGAACACCCAATATTCTATGTTGAGGACATTATAGAGTGGTAATGTTCCTGTAACAGTGTTAGGCAATAAACACTAAATATTAAATATGAAAAGTTCTACAGCTGCTCTTAAGCGTTTACACAGAGCCTACTAACATTACTCTTAGCCATTTGAAAAATACTTGTCTCAAAACAACAAAAGCATAGCTTCTATCCATGGGGATTTTTTTTTTAAAGATCAAAATAAAAATCTCCAGGGCCCCTCCCATAATGTCATTTGAAATTTCAAAATAAATAAATATGCACAAGGCAGTCAGGAAAGCTTTCCACAGAGGGGGCAACCCAGAGACCTTGCCAGGAAGAGTCAAGAGGACCAGAATTCCACACAAAAAAAATGTGCTTCATGCAATGTGGGGTGTAGGCTGTGGGTGCAGTTATATAAGAGGGATAATACTATCTTCAGTTAATAGCTAAGGAGCTCAACTTCTTATCCAGAAGTTCTCAAAAAACCCACATGTAGGGATCCGACTTTGAAAGCAATTGCTGCACATTTAAGGACATCTCCAGAGTAAGTAATTTTCATGTCCCTAAGAAGTCTATACTCAGACGGTCAACAAAAGGACTGCTGAGTCAGGTTCTTATGTGATAGGCAAGTTTATATACACATCTGTAAACCCAGGAAGCAACAGAATCTCAATCAATGCATCACAGTCATCATAATCTACATCTGGTACACATTTAACAGTAGACATATTTCATACAAGGTAAATAAATTGAAGAATTCCATCTGTAGAAAGATTTTGCACAATGAATGACCCTACTATTTTCTGGCCTCTCTTATTTGATGGTAAGTCTTAGGTATTCCACTTACGCTAACTTGGTTAGAATCTTCACAATACACAAGGCAGAATTACTACTTATTACTGTTAATGGGACAGACAGGGCAGAGAGGGTCTTGCTGAGAGACTGGCCAGATGCAGGACAGTGAGAGTGCCCTTAAAGCTGCAATAGGATGAAAGGCACCCAAATACTTGAGGCCTTCACAGCTCCTGCAGATGAAGGCAGCTGACACAAGATGACAATGCATCCTTTAGGCTCAGATCTACTTTCAGGAAGAGATCAGCCTTGTTAGGCTGGCAGTAAGTAGTCAAGGCAGTTGAATCAAGACGGCCTGAATAAGGGACCAAAATGGCATCATGTAAGGTGTCCAAAGCCAACAAGACAAAAAGAAGTTCCTGACAATAGTCCATAAGTTGTAAGTTTACAAGCAGTCATCTTTTAATTTGCTGGATGGTCTTATGTGCCTAGCAGGTAACAGCAACTTCACAATGAGGTAGCTGGGAATTCACTGGCTGCTGTCCCATCATATCAAGCCTTATTTCTGAGGGGGCTGGTGGTATTGTCATCATTGCCTCAGGCAGGGATGATACAGCCGGGAAAGAAGAGGAGGAAGGCCTGCCAAAATGCCGAGGTCCAGTCAGCCTGTACTAGCCTTCATCTTCCCAGTAGCTCCATAAATGGGGATCTAGGCAAGAGTGTGTCCCAGACAAAGGAAGGCTGTATCCCAACATGGATTTAGAAGGATGTTTCTATAAATGCATTATCATGGAATTAGAAACCAAGAGGATGACCAAGAAGTAACTGACACAAACAGGGGTCTGAGTAAGGAGTATATCAGTTTGACAATGAAATTGAGAGCTGTTTCACTAAAATAAAGTGAACCGATAGATACTACTAAGTTTTCTTTATACATGTCTTATGATGAAACAAAAACAGCTTTACATGATGTCAAATTAAGTTTATTACTATGAAATGAACTTTTGAATTATTCTGTTAAATGTTAACCTTGCTTACTCTCAAAAAAAAGTACAAGAATTATGTTCTCCTAATAGATATTGAAATCTTCTCTTTCTTGGAAGTTTTCTGTTACCATCTATTTTCCCTGTTTTTTAGAAGCAAACTCATTAAAGGGTCTGTGGCGTTTCAAATGAGAATGGCCCCTTAAGCTCATGTATTTGAATGCTTGGTCCCTGGTTGGTGGAACTGTTTTGGGAAGGATTAGGAGGTGTGGCCTTGTTGGAGGAGGTGAGTCACGGGGTATGAGATTTGAAGTTTCAAAAGTCCACACTGGGCCCAGTCTCTGTCTCTGCTTTGAACTTGCAAGTAATATATAAGATCTCAGCTACTGCTCTAGCACTATACCTGCCCACCTGCTGCCACGCTCCCCACCATGATGGTCATGGACTAACCCTCTGAAACTGTAAACAGGCCCCCAACAAAATGCCTTCTTTTATAAGTTGCCTTGGTAATGGTGTCTTTTCAAAGCAGTAGAAAAGTAACTAAGACAGGTCCATATACTATTAGGCCTCCTGAGATGACTCTGTCCATCTTCTCATCTTAGAAGAAGAAAGTAAAGTCCTAAGGAGACTCAGAGGAGCAGGCAGCTGATGGTGGATCACATGCTTCTGGTGTTCTGGGAACCCCTCTCCCTTCTTGTTAACAGTCCATGGTTAGTAATGACACAACTCTACGTCTCTCGTGGATGAATATGAAGGGTCTACAACAGTTTCATGTGTTGACCATTTGGTTCCCAGGTGATGCTAATATTTTGGGAGACCCTGAGACCCTGGAAGATGGACCCTAGGGAGGAGGTAGGTTATGGAAGGTTTATCCTTAAATAAACCTGTATTCTATCCTGGACACCTTTCTGTTCTCTCTCTCAGCTTCCTGTTTGCCCCTGACACCCACTCCCATCACTAGGTTCTGTCTCACCGGTAGTTGAGAAGCAACAGAGTCAAGATCTATGTACTTGCACTTCTGAAATAATATGAACCAAGTAAACTTTGTCTCCCCTTAGTTGTTTATGTCAGTGTCAAAATCTGACCAACACACATAAATACCATTATTTTTTAACCTTCAACTGATAAATTTAAGGCTCATAAAAGTTTGTGATATTTGCTAGAGGCAGGAAAATCTCAATTTGGAGGTGGGTCTAGGCTATACATTTAGTGAGATCTGTTCTCAGATGACAAAAACAGGACTGGGTGGTTCAGTGGTAGGGCACTTGCCTCATCATACCTCCCTCTGCTTAATCCTTGGTACAACAAAATACATAAATAATAATGAATACATAAGTGATTGATACAATTCCTTAAAATCGGTAGCTGCATTTAAGACTAAACAGTGGAGCTTAGTTTGCATTAAGATGTATTTAAAAACTGTAATGTATAAAGTATGGTAACTGTGAAATAAATGACTACCCAAAGCATGCATTTACAAGGTAAAAATATACTTTCATTTTAGTTTAACTTTTCATAACAGGTAAGGTTCATAAACAAGTAACTTTTGTAAAAGTTTCACAATAATAATTATTATAACATATCTGATATATGTCCAACATACGGGATAAATGATAAGAGGTAGATAAATCAATTGTAGATAATGGTATATAGAAAGAGATGTAATTAAGGAAGGGTTGTGAGCTTTCTATGCTCACTTCCAGTTCACACCGACTGTTGCTGTCCTAGCTTTTCAGAAGCAGAGCTCCGAGGCTAACTCAGTAACTGTTCTTAATCTTTTCTGTTGCTAAAACCCAACATTCACCATCCTAGTGCCCCATACAGTTGGGGGTGGCCATGTGCTTATTTAGCCAACAAGGCACAAGTGGAATGTTGAGAGTTCAGGGAAAGCTTTAGTTCTCTAGGAAGGGCATCAAAAGGTGGCAGGCAGTACCAGCCCTTCTTTTTTTCTTTTCTGATCATAATGCAGATTTAATAACTTGTTGTTGTCAACTTTCTATTTAAAGTCAAGAAGCAGGAAGATCAAAAGCTACGTAACGAGGACTGGGTGAAACAAGGTCTTGGAGCCGTGGCAGGTCACTAGCCTGCTGGACCAACTGAGACCTCCTCCAACTACATTTACGCAAAGGAAAGGAGAGAAAGTGTGTCGAGAAAGTCTCTACTAGCCTGATTTTCTGTTACACAGCTAGAGCACTCCTAAGGAATACATCTTGGTAATCTCCTCCTGAAGCTACATTCTAAACTCTAAGGCAAAATCTAGATGAAGCCCATCTTCTAGTTCTTGGTGGCTCCTTGTTCACACCCATGTGCCCATCTCTGCCTCTTTCCAGCACCTTCACACATACCACCCGGTGCATGCACGCATACCCTGTGATGCTTGTTCAAAATCTACCTCTTTCTCTTCCTAGCTTTACCACACGAATTCCCTTCCCAGGCCCACCTCAGTCTTCTGCAGCTCACCTTCTACGCAAACTTTCCCTTCTTGAAATTCTTGAAAGCAGCATTTTACTTATACAGCTTAACGGCACTTACCATTCTATATCTTCAATTATAATTACTTCTGTATACAATTTTTCCCACCATGCTAAAATATGAGTTTTATATTTATCTATTTACTTCCATGCTACAAATGTCTAGGATATACTATAAGTACTTAAGAGAGAACAAATTAAATAATAACTATGTATTCTTTATCTCCTTAAATTAGCATATAAATTGGTCAGGGAATTTTAGAAAATGCTATGATGGGCAGTTTTTTTGTAATTTTATTTTTTGCCAAATTTTAATTTTTGCAAAGTTATTTATTACAATTTTAGGTTCAAAGAGACAACAAAACTGGCCCTTGGACAGAGATAATTGCATATGTGACACATAGCAAATCATTCCCTAGCACTTGCTCCTCCCAAAATACAGGTGCATGAACTCAGTTTGGAAGTCAGCACAGGAACTGCCACCCACATAGGGCAGAAGACACGGGACTCTGTCCTCAACTAGTCTCCAGTTGCATCAAAAGCTATGAACTATGAACCAGCTACAGGCTATGTTACCTAATGTGCCTGTCTGGTAAATCCTTCATGAACAAGATCAGGTTTACCCCAAGAGAGCCTGGCTAAAAGGAGAGCAGGAACATCCGGCTTTCCCTAGGTTCTCTTTCTATCCGTGGTTAGCAATCTGAGAAAGGCTGACAGACAATCATTCTTGCATGGTTGGAAAGTCATGTTTAATGAAAGCAAAGCAGGAGATAAAGAAGGGGCCCAGGGGTGCCTTGGAACCAGGGCTCTCCCAAGCACCTCCCGCTGTGTCCTGAAAGCTTAGGAATGAAATGTGTGGATGAAGAAATTCATCTTGTTCCACAGCAGGGCACTCCTAGAAAGGACTGGTAAAAAAATGAAAACACTTCTATAAGGTTCAATATGTCACTGATCCAGAAGCAGGAAAGCCAGGCACAGGAAGGTGAGGGACTACCCCAGGAGTCACAGCTAGAAGCTGTGGGGCTGGGATCTGAAGCCAGTGTGGCAGCCTGGCTGGAGAGCCACTGCACTATTCTGCCTCTTGCTTTTTCTCACAGAGAATGTCAGTCTCCTCAGTTTTATGGGACACAGAACGACACTCCCAAAGTAGACCAGAAACACTCAGGAGCAGACCTCAGAAGAGTCCCAAAGCTGGGCAGGACTGGGAGGCTTGGGTTAAAAGAGAGAGAGACAGAGAGAGAGAGAGAGAGAGAGAGAGAGAGAGAGAGAGAGAGAGAGAGAGAGAAAGAAAGAAAGAAAGAGAGAGAGAAAGAGAGAGAGAGAGAGAGAGAGAGAGAGAGAGAGAGAGAGAGAGAGAGAGAGAGAGAGAGAGAGAGAAAGAAAGAAAGAAAGAAATTCATCCCCACCCAGACCAAGAAGTACTCTAAAATGTCTGGGCCTTGTCCCAGGGGAAGAAGTTTGAAAAGGAGTGTTAATGAAAAGTTGGAAGCACTGTTTCAAACAGAGGACGTCAAGTGTAAAGTTGTTCATCTGCTGACATATCATGCCGTTTCTGGGATTACTTTGTTCCACATTAGTTCACAGGTTTGGTAAAAGATACTGAGCTGATTTCCCTTGGCCTTAAAGGATGAACAGTAATGTTTTATACTCCTTGCAGACTTCAGAGAAGCACAGAGCTCTCTAATTGCAAAGTCTCTTCCAGATGTTATTTGAAAAATACAGCATTTACCAAGAAAATGGCTAATAAGCTATTATATGTTGGTACAGACAATGTTAACTAAAAGGGAGGAAATCATTTAGATTAACCTGAATGCCAAACAGTCTCCCAGGCTTTAAGTGAGGTCCCATTTTCATATTAGCAGTCAAGGAGACGTGTACTCAACTGAAAAATATACCCCTCTTCTGAAGCATTCCTCAAGTTCCTAAAAGACCTACAGCCAGCTGTCCTGTTCCTGGAAGGCAAAACCGCTGAGAAATGAAAGGTAATTCAAGTTTGGGATATTATACATTTAACCTTTATACAAATAAATGCAGTTTTCTGAGCAACACTAACTCCTGGTACAGATTCTTTCTTTAAAAAGGCAAATCCTGATGACAACACACCTCATGCATTACTTCACCCAACAGTGGTCTCACAGTGGACCCTAGTTTCAGATACTTGCTTGTGTTAAGTCTTACCTCTTCTGGCAAATTTTATTAGGTACACGATACATCACCACATGTGGGCATTTCCTCACCATGAAACATGACATCTGCTTGCTATGAAGGAAAATGATGTGTACACTGTGCTTGCTCTGATGAAGAAAAGAATTAATGGATGCTATAACACAAAGGGATCAGAGACATAGGGCCCCACTGTAAGGAAGACCGTGGATGCATTTATGAAGTTTGCCTGTGTTTGCAGATAACTCCCTCCTAGTTTTTTCTAGAGAAAAACTGTGTCCGGGACTGCTCACTGAGGGAAAAACTTTCCCCACACAGAGGGCTAAGGCTAGATGAATATATGTTGGTCCTATCCCAGACAAACTAAATGTCAGCAGATTGCCTTTCCTCTGCCTCTGCACTGTGTCCAAACACTTCTAGCCCACGGTTTATCACTGGAAAAGAGAAATAGTGAGGTCTAAAAGGCAACCAACAGAAGAACTGGTTTCATGTTCTACTTTCTTCTGTCTCACCTTGCCAGCCCCAGACACAATTCTAGCCGAATCCCCAAACAGAAAAGCAGCTACTCTGGTGCTAAGGAAGGGACCCTGCAGAGTCCTCCCACTCCCCCTCATCCATCAGTCTCTTGGGCTCCTCCATGGGATCCTTCCTCCTCCTTAGAAAGACAACAATGTGTTGATCACTAGGCATGCACAGGGCCACTGCCTCCTCCTCAGCAGTCTTCGAGATCTTGTCCCAGGACGGACTCCCTCAAACCTCAGCGGGTGGCACTCTACCAAGAGCCTATACAAAGTAAAGCTGCTGAAACTGGCTGTCTACACTTGCTTCTTCTCCTCAGGCACAGCGGCTGGCTGGTGGCTTCCCACTGCCTGCCATACCTCTTGCTTCCCAGTGCACCCAGCGAGCAAGCTGGGAAGCACAGTTCTGAGGAAGCAGCTAGGCCCGACAAGCCTTCTGTTACTATAAAAATCCATGAATTAGCTCATACATCTTTCCTTGTAATAAGATCTAGAATCTCTCAGGACTCCTAATGCCAGCAGCATTAGAGGAAAAGGGCTTTCCTGTCCTCTGACTGACCCTGCAACAAGCTACTGAGGACTTAGTGCTGTTTTTCTGTATCTCTTTAGCAGGACGCTTTCTGTGACAAGGCTTAAACAAGTCATCTTTTTCCTTTGAAGGTCTCTCACTTCTGTGTTCAGAAGTGTGTGGCTATTCTAAGAAATTGGCGCCTCAGAGAAGGCTGAAATCAAATACCTTAAGTGGAAAAAAAAAGAAAGTGCTATTCTAGAAACACACAACTGAAGGGAGCTGAAGAAGAGCTCAGCAAAAAAGAGTAAATCCTGGGATAAAGCTGCTTGGACAAGACGAAAATATGGGAAGTTTAGTAACTAGCAAAATGAAGGTGTGGAGAAATTCGGTGATGTTCCCCTCATACTAAAACCGGCTGTCATAAGCTGCTCTCTACAAGCAATCCTATATCCCAAACACGTTCAATTACTTACCATGTTACGTCCAATATTTTAAAAACTCAACAGAAGCTCTTCACAACTTTTTTTCATAATTAAAACTTTCAAATGATGTTTGGAAATGAAAAAAAGTACCTTTTCCAATTCTCTTGGTATTCGCATACAAGTGTACACTCTTTCTCTTCGCTCTGTATACTTGGCCTCGTTATGTTCGAGGAAGTACCCTCTTGTTAGTTCAGCACTGAGGAACCTCAATAATGAAAGTTCTACAGAAAAAAGAAAATGACACAAAACAAAAAGAACAGTGTTTATCAAGGAACTCACAGGTGAGCTGGGGCCATAGGTAATACACATAGAACAAAAGGAGAATGCTACAGTCAATAGGTCTGTGCCTAGAAGAGGGACACCCAAATGACTGGAGGGTGCTGCTGGGGAATGATTGCTGTTGCATAAACTGAAGATGCCAGAGGAGCATGGAAGGGATGGTTACTGAGAGCCGGAAGTCAGAACATCTTTCCAACCAGTCCTGGCTCCCATGGTGCTACAGGCCTGGACGGTAGAGACACAGAAGAAAGAGTAGCATTCCAGTAGCCCAGAGCCCTGGATGACACTGCTATCAGCCATCACTATGCCAGGGCAGCCATGCAGACCCAGGTCAGCTGTCTCCTGCTCAGGTGAGCCCCGAGATCATGCAGAAGCGGACCAACAGCAGCACTCCTCTCCATGAAGGCTATGTGAAAACTTCCCACTGCCTTGAAGTCAATAGCTACACAAATCGGAGCCTTCCTTTCCTAGGATTGGCCGCCTTGTCCACGTCCTTTGCTCCTCCAACATAAATTCATCTAGTTTATATCAGCAGAGGAAGGCAAGGTCAAAGTAGCTGAAATACGTTCTGCTCTGCTGGATTTCAGGTAAGCAGTTGAGGTGGGGATGCCTGACCCCATTCTTTCTGGTAGGCCATGCTTCCCATGGCACCTCAACAATCTCTCCAACCCCTTACCTGACCATCACTGTCTCACTCTACAGGAGGCCAAACTTTCTTCCAGGATAGGAAAAGTTTTCCAAATCATCTCTGAGCCTACTCTGTGATCTAACAGATGTAGTACTGAAGCACTGGCAAGTGGGGACAGTCAAATGAGTCTCAAAAGGCCCTGCAAAGACAGAAGCAGGCCTAGTTGAGGGTCTGAACAGTACGTCTTAAAGAGTTTACTTCTGTCAGCACTGCAACGAA